>APFE031656774.1:6876-109310 GCA_000404065.3 Pinus taeda | reverse complement strand
ACAAACATGAATAAAATGAGACATTCCTGTTACCATAAAAATGAAACTGATATTTGAAATAGTAGTATTAGAAATACCAATTTATTGCATCCATTTCTCTGACCTTGGTCTCCAACAGTGCTTTACATTGCTTGAACTTCTGACTTCAAAACTAGAGCCACAGTAGTGCAAACTCTGCCCCTCATACATAATTCAAGATACAAAGGAAAAATCCTCAATAATTCTCAGATTTGAGATTTTCTCTCCTCCTTCCTACAACTCTAAATTCTTATTACAGTAGTGCTTTTAGAAGTCTAAAATTGCAGAGGAGAGCAACCCCTTATTACATTCTGCAATCTATTATTTATACTATTTGCGAAGGAATTCTTGAGAGGAAAGTTTGTTGAAGAGAAATCTGTCCAATCTAATTTTATTTGCTCAAAATTCCAATCTTTAATTGCTGGAGCTTTCTCATTGATTGAGATCGTTTTCTCCATATTTCTTCCATTGTTTTCCTGCAAAAAGGAATCAAAATAAATTAAGATGCAATCAATAAAATCAAAATATCATTTCTGGCAATTAAATCAAATCCAATCAAATTCTATTTAAATGAATAATTGAAAATAAAATATAAGCTCTCTATTGATGTCTGAGATGGTTTAATTGGCCGAGAATATTATTAACGAATGGATTGTGCAATTAGAAGAGGCTTGGACAAATGAAAATGCAGAAAATAAAACTCAGAAAATTGATTTTGTTTTAAAAATTCGTAGCTTGATATTCTGCTTGATTTTTGACCTAATAAATTACCAAATCTGTTAGTGAAACCTCCTCAAAAATATTCTCCTTGATTTTATCTTTCCAATGAGCTGTCCTGGACTTTATTTGGCCAAATAAAACTCAATCTATGAGCCTCTAAAGTTGATGAGTCAAATCTGGCACAATTCTAGAATTTCTGTTGCTAGGCTAAAAATCAAAATTCTAATTAAAAATTAAATCTTAAATTAGAATTCTAATTATTAATAATTAATTCTAATTAATCGTTAATTATGAATTAACTAATTAATTAATAATATATATATATATATATATATATATATAATTTATTAATAAATATTATATATATATATATATTATATATATATATATATATATATTATTAATTAATCTAACTAATTAATATAATTAACTATTTATAACTAATTAAAATTAATCTATATCATATTTAAATATAATTAATTAAATAATTATATTATATATATTAATTAATTTAACAATTATTATTTAAATTAATAAATATTATTTATAATATTAAATTAACCCTATACTACCTCACCTCATTTACTTTTTTTCACTCATCGTATGAATGAGTTTTGAAATTCAAACAAATGCAAGCGTTATAATACTTATGCCTTAATGCTCCTTTGGTTAATGCAGCACAACGTGATTTTCGCAATTGGAGAAGCGGGGGTATGGAGGTTCTCAAATTTTTCATAATGCTAAAGTCCTTGATGCGATGTAAAGAAAATCGGAAATCGGTGTCGGAAGGGTATCGAGGTTTTTTAAATTTGTCACAATGCAAAATTCCCGATGCGATGTAAACTCCCGATGCAATTAATTTTATTTTATATATATTAATTTTATATATTAAATTTTAATTTAATTTAATTAATTATTTTATATAATAATTAATTTTATTAATTTGAGATTTAATATATAAAATTAATATTTATTTTGATTTTATTTTAATGAAATTTAGTTATGAAATTATCTAAACTACAGCCACTTTTAAAATTAGATGAAAAAATAAATTACAGCCACTTCGAAATTATGATTTTTCGAGATTAATAATTTATTGGATTAAATTACTAAAATCTGGTGCTTCATGATTTGGCTGAAAAATGAAAAATGTTAGTATTAACTAACTAAGAGTTAATATTTAAAATAAATGCAGTATCGAACTAATTTATTTACAAAATGCAATATTGTACATTTTATGCATTTTTAACCCATGCTAGATAAATGATGAGACTTCAAAGGAGTACCATTTTCAAACAGTTGACCAAATGAGGCGAAACAAGCGTCAATGGAAAACTTATGAAAAATTGATTCTAACAAAGTAATCAACACAAGAATCCAAAGAAAATGAAAAATTAACAAAAGCGTAGGATAATCAACTAAATGAAAATCCTAAAAGGTGTTTAGCCAATTTTTTTATAGAAAGGGTCCCCATTATTTGAAGTGAACACATCGATAATGGGGGGTTGTGTTTTTACCACAAAAATGGCGACACATGGGAGAAGAACCAGTTATCTTTGTTTGATATAAATGAGATTTTCCTAAAATTGAAATAAAAATAATTAAAGAAGACAAAATTATGTTTGAAATGTTCGACTAGGTTCATTGATCTGAATAAAAGCCAGAATCATCTAGCTGTAAATTTTCTTAAAATTTCTCATAAATTAAAATATTTCAAAACTCTATATCAGTCCTTAATTAGTTTTAGAGATAAAGCAGTGGTCTCTTTACAGCTTAGCTTTTAAAATATACTCATTTGCCACAGGTAGAGCCACTGTTCCCAGTAAACATCGATAATCTCGACATGGTTACCTTTTAATCATCAATGATTCAGAATCCCATCTCTTTAAGAATTATTGACCTAGAGATAAATCCATTTATATATGTATTATTATTATTATTATTTTTATATTTATTTATTTATTTTTGTTATAAATCTTAAAAGCCATTGTCTTGGTTTGGTGGCCAGATAGTTGACAATGCCATTCACTGGTTATAATTGGACTGAACAAGTTGGCTCGTGATGAGACCCCTTGTCTTATAATTGTTTGCAATCATAAGCCATTACCTTGGTTTGTTTAGCAGTGTTGGTAATGTCAGCCTATTTTTCCCCTATGATCATGGTAAGCTGGCTTATGATGAGACCTCTTATCTTTTAAGTTTAAATATATTTCTGGATTACACTCTAGAAAAATAAGACTTTTTGGGACAAGGAGAATCATTGACTCCTTAAGAGTTAAGAATGACAATTTCAGAGTTAAGGTGCTTCGCTGTAAAGTGTCTTTACTTGGTTAAAAATAACTTTTCTTGACTGATAATAGAACTTTGAAAGATCTTAATAAAATATTGAAATCTCAAAATGATTACAATTTTGATGAAAAATATTTTTTTTTTTCCACATTTTATGATACTTTGCCAACTTCTCTAAATTGATAATCTCTTCCTTAAGTATGTCTACCTTTATTATAAGAAAATCAAACTTTACCAAGAGAATTAAGAAAAAGCTAATAGGTGACTATTAACAATTTTTCTCCATGTATGCTGACTATTGTTACGTAACAAATAAGCCTTCCGTATAAATCACGGCAAAGTCACCAAAATCAAAACTGAAAACCAAATGAAAATAATTCTTATGCTAAAATGAGAAAGAAATCAGCAAACAAAAATAAAAATGAAGAAATCTTAAAAATGGAAAGGAAAATCTAAGTTTCAAAAGATAAACTCAAACAAGAATGTTTATACCAATGTCTCAACAATATGAAGAAAAAGAAAATAATCGCGTAATCATTCCTTTTTATGTCGAGATTTAGAAAAATCATACCTTGCAGGGTTGTAAGTGTTTTAGGCTTTTAGATAGCAGTGACGATAATATTCAGCCACAATGAAAATTTTCTGTCTGATATCAATCTTTTTGTTTCAAAGCATCATCTTAATCATTTTTTAATAAAAGGAATGCTTAAAGAAACAAACTAAAGGTTCAAAAACTTCTTGGTGTAGCTGTTTCAATGAACATTATCGCTGCTTCTTGAAATAAAGCCAAGAGAAGAGTATAAGACTTTGAAAATACGATCCGATAGAGGATTGAAAGCGTTTTATGAAGCGCTGCAAAACAGATTTATATATCAGAAAAACAAAACTGAAACTAAAGTAATGAAATGGAAATTTAATGAAAGTGGGTACATGAATCTTACCATTGGATAATTGCTTTTGATCTTACCTTGAAAGTTATCAGTTTCTCCAAATTGGCTGACTTCTTATTTTAATTAACATTAAAAACATGAAGAAGTCAAACTAACCAAAATTCTATAACTCAAAATCATTATTTATTTTATTACACTAAAGTAAGCAGTAAAATGTAAAAATGGAATGCTTAGTGCTCAAGGGAATTGAAATTAAAACCAATGCATCAGAAATGAGAATGAGAATTTGCAGTAATGACTGTTTCTCAAAATATTATAAGTTTCATATAAACTCCATGATTTTATAAATTGTCCAGAATCAAGAACAAGTCCAAGATAATAAAATTTAAATATGAAGATAGAGACGTCTTGAATTCCATTTCTAATTATGGAATTATATATTTAAAACTGGAATATATGAGAAATCAAAATGATTTAAATATGCTGCAAATTGGTCATTAACTGCTTTCTTACCATAGTGGTTACTCAAGCTTGCTTTTAAAATAACACATCTCCGTATCAGATGATTCACATCACATATTTCTTCATCATGCTTGAATTTTAATTTGCAGGACTTTACTTTTGTTGCTATGCCATATATCGATTACATGTTAATGGCTCAAAGGCATGCATTGGAAGCTATTGCATTGGCGGTTGAAATAGCAAATTGCCGATATGAGATCATGCGAAGAAAATATATGCGATGAGATGTAGTGATCACACTATTGAAGAACTGTTATACTGCGAATCGAGGACAGTCATGCTGCAATTCGCAGATTGCACACCACATCTCACGATTTGTATTTTGCACATTGCACATTGCGCATTGCAAATTTGAAATAGTGGTATGGCCATAAATAAAAATGCGAGGAGGCGATTGCAATATTGGAGATGCGATGAATGACATAACTAACCGACGACCGGCAATCTTAGGCACATGATGTAACAATTCGCGATACGCTGATATGTGATGAAGAGTGGACCCAATAATTTTATGATGAAAATTTAATAACATATCGGATCCAAGACATCGACCCTTTAAAATTATGCTCTTATTTTTATTGCGATTGAATGGACATGATATTTTATAAACTTGATTTGAATTTCATATCGGATCTAGAATTATGTGGTTATCGCAATATCGATAAAGTTGTTTATCAGAGATCAGCGATTCATGATGATGGAAGTATATTCAACTGCAAACCTCCGATATGCAATATGCGATATGACATATGAGCGAGGTAATACATCGGAGATTTTTTAGAAACAATTTGTTATCAAAAATGCTAAAAGCTACTTTTGATGAAATATTTCGATACAAATGGTTGTGAAGTGGATGATGTAATATCAGAATGAAATTATTGACGCAGATGAGCGGGATGGTAGTATTGCAAATATTTTCATTGAAGTATCAACAATATGAAAATCAAGTTGAATCTTATGATATTGCTTGAAATTCCAATTGGGTTTTTTTATGGTTGAAAGCAAAGTTAAAAATGTTCAAATTCTAATGAATCACAAAATAAGATTTCCTTGAACCTGTTGCAAATTTGAAATGAGTTTGCTGCTCACTTCAAATTTTGAAAACAAAATGTAAACCTGCAAATAAAATAGAACAAAAATAAAAAATAAACTAAGGAAAAGATAAACTAATAATAGATGAGAATAAATTTGTAAATACGTACTTGGAAGGAGATTTTCTGTAGTTTTTACCTCATGAATCTTCAAATTCTTCCTTCAATTTATTAAAATTGTCTTTGTTCAAAATCATCTCATCATTTATTCTAAATCGGAGTGTGCAATCAACCTAAATAAAATCTGTTTATTTATGTTCAGGAAATATAAAATTTACCAGAAATAAATATGAAAATACTCTTCCTTTTTGAATTGAAACAACAATTTATTACCTCTACTTATTCCGAATAACTTGAGAAGAATCTATATTGTTATAGTGACTGTTCAATAATGCCTTTAGTAAATGAATATGATGGGTATTGCAACTAAAGGTCAGAATGGGATAAAGCCACTAATTGTAGAAAAATATCAAAACAGATTTGAATGTGTGCACACAACAGAATGGACATCCTTAGCAAATTTCGAGGAAGATAATATGAACTTCATATGATTACTGCGAAAGGTTAGACTGACTAATAATGATTGAATTAGAATTAAGTTTATCATAGATAATCATACATTTCATGGGATAATGGGATCGTGAAGCTTTTATATCCTCAAAACCTTTATCATATAAATTTCAAAAGAAAATCTTAAAAGGGAATCTTGAAATGAAGAAAAGTGGCTTTGAGGCGATCAATGTCAAGTGCAATCTCAATTGAATTTAATCAAGACATTATTCAAAATAGGCAGAGTAGAGGTATTGCTGCAATAAATTTTTAAAAAAGAAAACAAGAATTAAAACTTTTTGATAAGGAAAAAATGTTTTCACTGAACATGTATGAGAAGCGCTGATTGCTTTATTTTATTTTTTAATTTACAAAACCGTTGAAATAAAAATTAACAAATTAACAACATAAAACAAACTAAATTAATTCTACTCCTATTCTAACCATATACATGAAAATGACTAGGTATAGTCATATTTCCAGTGTAGCCATTTTCTCATTTTAATTGTTGCATGTATATACAATTCAAATGTTAGTAATAAAAATACAAATCTCACTAAACTGAGGAAGATAAATATGTAATCAGAATGTACAACTATTGTTAGAAGCTTACTTAAAATCTCTTTCTCTTGAAATTTCCTTTCCAATTGAATACGAATTGGATCATAGAAATTTGGATGGATTTCTATTAAGGATTGGGAAATGTTCAAAGGAAAAGATAACCAGCCAGATTGTGGATATGAACTTTTAAATTCAAAGGCCTAGAAAAAATCGTTAGTGTTATGTACAAATGTTAAGCTATTAACAATCTTCTTAGAGAGAAAATTTCCAAATATTTTTCAAATGAATTAATGAAAAATGGATGGCAAACTTTCAAATGAAATGAAAAATTATTAATTAAATTGGATTACTGGCAGATTTCTAAAAATACATTCTCTTGTTGATATCGCCTTTGAGAAGATAGAAGCTTTTGATAAGAAATGAACATCAATTGACATTGACATGTTAATAGCTTTTGATGTTCATGGTTATAACATGAAACTTAAATTTCCCAATAAGGCAATTCATCAATTGAACATTTGATAATAAAGTTCTCAATATGGCAGCGTAAAGTGTTAAAATTTTGAAATATAAAATCAGAAAATAAATCTAAATTTAAACAAAGTAAGTGTGGAAACGAAAATAGAATAAAATCACTATTTGTACAACTAATGTTACAGCACAATTGGGATATTTTTGAAATGATTTTTTTCACAAGGATTGGCCAAAATTATGGAATTTGAGTAATTTCGAATTCCAACTTGTGAACTAGAAAACGAATTATGATTATGAGTAGGAATAAGAGTTTGATCATGATATGAATCATAAATTGGAATGTTTTTTCGAATAGTGAAATCATAAAGATAATTTTCTACTATAAAATGAGGATAGGTTGGAATAATCTCTAAATTGAAACGTTCCTCATTCACAGATGTTATTTGAATTTTCTCATGATGATTCTCTTGAGAGGAATAGAAATCAACGTCTTCAATGTCAGAGTAATTATCATAAATGACTTCACAATATTCTCTAGAAATCCCTTTTATCTCATCCAATATATCCAAAAAAGGAGAATAAAAATTTCATGCTCATTAATGGCAAACGAATGATCAATTATTGTTTCTTTATCTTGATAAAAATTTATTGGTAATTCATTTAGACCATCCTCTTTATTTTCTGCAAAATCATTAATACCAAGAGGGGAAAAATTACCATCATTAAAAATATCAGGATAAAGGGAAAAATGTGAATCTGAAATAATGCAATTAAAAATGTCTCGGTTTGAGAACTCTCGTACATTATACTGATTGTAAATTTCATATTCTAAATCATTCCTTTGTGCGCCCATGCTTTCTTGAAGAATGTTGTTTTGCTACTTTGATATCGGCATTTGCTCATCATGGAAAAATTCAGAAATTTGTACAACAATCTGCATGTTATTATTTACTTTGATTGCTGCTTGTATTGTTGATTTGCAATCTAATTTTCTGAATTGACTGCAGAGTAATTTTCAGATTCCAAGGCAGCTCTTTCTCCAAAATTGTTGATGTTATCTTCTTTCATTTGAATAGAAATATTTTCCAAGCTTTGTGAAACCACTTCATCACAATTTATTTGCACATCCATATTGGAATTCTCATTTATGTTAGAAGGGGATGAAACAAAACTTGAGCTAATTTCATATGGATTGGGAATGGGAGGAAGAGAACAAATATATTCAAACCAATCTAGTGATTCTTCTTTTGTAGGTTTATCTTCAACTTTAAATCTTAAACAATTCAAGTGAAATCGAATATTAAAATCATTATTAGATTCATTTTCAAATCTTCGTAGATATTCAATTTCTTCACATACCTATTCATAATCGTAGTCGTCAAATTTAGAAATGAAAATTGTAACAAATTGATTCCAACTGCGAATTGAAGCAACTGAAAGAGTTTTACACCAGTTTCTGGCTTTTGCCGCAAATGTGAGTAAAAATTCTACATAAAATGCCTTCATCAATTTCTTGAAAATCATAATTTGAAATATTTTGAATAAATTGAAAGACATGATTAAAAGCAAAAGAATTTATCTTACCATTGAATTTTTACCTGAGATAGGAGTCTTACCACTTCGGATGGAGTATTGGAAGATGCATGTCCATGGATACAGCTCCAAATTGGAAGTTTAAGAGGAGCCATCGTGATTTAAATAAAGTGTTAAAATTGAAAAGACTCGAATAAACAAAAAGTCTCAGGCCCTCATTCTAGCGCCAAAAGCGTTGAGGCCTCGAAAATCATTACAACAATAATGGGGGATAACCACCCGGTCCGGACCTTAAAGCAGCTCATTTCCCGTTTGGTGTGGTGGCTCCGATTGGTTTAACTAGGTCCAGTTACCTTCTCCCTATCACTATTGGTTTATGATGTATCTTTAAATACCAATAGACAGGGATATCAGATCACTTCTTCTTGCTGATCAGGCAAGAGAATGACCCTTAAGCTAATTTGAGTTTAGCCAAACCACAACTAAAGTTTTGCCTCTTTGAGAGGAGGGCTTAAAAGAATAGAGAAATTACTCTGAATGCAAGCTTATTCTATAATGCAAGCAAAAGAAACTAATCTAAATCCTATCTTAATTAGGCAGATATAGATCTAACCCAACTAAGAACACGATAATTAAAATATTGGGATTTAAACATGTCTTGCTTATAATAAATATCAAGTTAATGAAGTAGTTCAATTAAATGATATTATGAATATCAAAACAAAACCTATTGAGACCTTTTAACTAAAATAATAAACCAACAACATTCCCGGAAGTAGTTCACAAAAATGATATTGATTATCAAATCAATAAATCCAATAATTAAATAATAATATGCTGAAATAGTTCATAACACATTACTATTTAATAAATCAGTTTTATGAGATAGATTTCTGAGTAAGTAGTTACTCAGAAATCAGAATTTAATCCATAAGACCAGAAATACATAATAACAACATTGAGACAAATTACCCATATTGACAAGAGTGCACAAACATGAATAAAATGAGACATTCCTGTTATCATATAAATGAAACTGATATTTGAAATAGTAGTATTAGAAATACCAATTTATTGCATCCATTTCTCTGACCTTGGTCTCCAATAGTCCTTTACATTGCTTGAACTTCTACCTTCAAAACTAAAGCCACATTAGTGCAAACTCTGCCCCTCATACATAATTCAAGATACAAAGGAAAAATCCTCAATAATCCTCAGATCTGAGATTTTCTCTCCTCCCTCCTACAACTCTAAATTCCTATTATAGTAGTGCTTTTAGAAGTCTAAAATTGCAGAGGAGAGCATCCCCTTATTACATTCTGCAATCTATTATTTATACTATTTGTGAAGGAATTCTTGAGAGGAAAGTTTGTTGAAGAGAAATCCGTCCAATCTAATTTTATTTGCTCAAAATTCCAATCTTTAATTGCTGGAGCTTTCTCATTGATTGAGATCGTTTTCTCCATATTTCTTCCACTGTTTTCCTGCAAAAAGAAATCAAAATAAATTAAGATGTAATCAATAAAATCAAAATATCATTTCTGGCAATTAAATCAAATCCAATCAAATTCTATTTAAATAAATAATTGAAAATAAAATATAAGCTCTCTATTGATGTCTGGGATGTTTTAATTGGCCAAGAATATTATTAACGAATGGATTGTGCAATTAGAAGATGCTTGGACAAATGAAAATGCAGAAAATAAAACTCAGAAAATTGATTTTGTTTTAGAAATTCATAGATTGATCTTCTGCTTGATTTTTGACCTAATAAATTACCAAATCTGTTAGTGAAACCTCCTCAAAAATATTCTCCTTGATTTTATCTTTCCAATGAGCTGTCTTGAACCTCATTTGACCAAGTAAAACTCAATCTATGGGCCTCCAAAGTTATTGTGTCAAATTTGAGACAATTCTGAAATTTCTGTTGCTACGCTAAAAAAATTAAAATTCTAATTAAAAATTAAATCCTAAATTAGAATTCTAATTATTTAATAATTAATTAAGTTTTATTGTTATTATGAATTAACTATTATTAATTAATATATATATTATATATTATATATATATATATTATTGTTATTAATTAAGAATTAATTAATTAACTATTTATAACTAATTAAAATTAATCTAATCATATTTAAATTAATTTATTTAACATTATTATATTATATATATTAATTAATTTAACAATTATTATTTAAATTAATAAATATTATTTATAATATTAAATTAACCCTATACTACCTCACCTCACTTACTTTACTTCACTCATTCACTCATCGTATGAATGAGTTTTGAAATTCAAACAAATGCAAGCGTTATAATACTTATGCCTTAATGCCCCTTTGGTTAATGCAACACAACATGACTTTTCGCAATCGGAGAATCGGGGGTATGGAGGTTATCAAACTTGTCACAATGCCAAAGTCCCCGATGCGATGTAAAGCAAATCGGCAATTGGCGTCGAGAGGGTATGGAGGTTTTTTAAATTTGTCACAATGCAAAATCCTCGATACGATGTAAACTCCTGATGCGATTAATTTTATTTTATTATTAATTTAATTATTTATATATAATTAATTTATTAATTTGAGATTAATATATAAAAGTATGTTTTATTTTGATTTTATTTTAATGAAATTTAGTTATGAAATTATCTAAACTATAGCCACTTTAAAATTAAATGAAAAAATAAATTACAGCCACTTCGAAATTATGATTTTTCGAGATTAATAATTTATTGGATTAAATTACTAAAATCCGGTGCTTCATGATTTGGCTGAAAAATGAAAAATGTTAGTAATAACTAACTAAGGGTTAGTATTTAAAATAAATGCAGTATCGAACTAATTTATTTACAAAATGCAATATTGTACATTTTATGCATTTTTAACCCAGGTTAGATAAATGATGAGACTTCAAAGGAGTACCATTTTCAAACCAGTTGACCAAATGAGGCGAAACAAGCGTCAATGGGAAGCTTATGAAAAATCGATTCTAACAAAGCAATCAAAACAAGAATGCAAAGAAAATGAAAAATTAACAAAAGCGTAGGATAATCAACTAAATGAAAATCCTAAAAGATGTTTAGCCAAAATTTTTATAAAAAGGGTCCCCATTATTTGAAGTGAACACATCGATAATGGGAGGTTGTGTTTTTACCACAACAGGTTGGGCGCTAACTCAAGAGCTTCATCCCTCTGAGTCAACTCAGTGCTGGATCAAGGAAATTCTCATTCTTATTATCATATCAGCAAAATTACATAACAATGTTTTGCCACAAAACTTGAACTCAAAAATGATTAGTGCTCCTACATAAAAAATCCGAACCCTAATGAAGCTCTAGGCCTCCTTATTTATACAACTAAAGTCTCCAACAACTTCCTTAAATCTAGGTATGCTTAGCTCTCAAAATCAAGATGAACTGGTTCTTAACTATCACTAGCTCGGCTGCCCATGATCTCCATGACTCGGCTGCTTGCAACTTCGAGCTAGTGTGATTTGATTGAGGAATATTCGAATGAGTGAGGATTTAATGAGGAGGATATATCTCCTATAATCTCTCCTCCTTGTTTCATTCGATTTTATGCCCTTAATTGGCCAAAATTTCCATGATTTACTCCCAAAAACCTGTAGTCAATGCATATTAGACCACAAGATATAACATCTTACTTTTATTCATCTCATTAAGAAAAATATAATTAAAACATGTAAGGAATTATGAGAAGAGTTGATTTTAGCAATCTTGGCAGTGTATTGAGGTCCATATAGTTACCCAATGATGGGACTCATTAGTATGCAACCACCTCTCAAGACCAAAAATCATTGAAGACTCCACATCATCAAGCTATGCAGAGGAGAAGAGAAAGCACATCCAAGAACACATCTATCACTCAACAACAACAACGACTTGACATTACCACCTTAGCAAGCCAATCCATGTTAGCAGTATCATGTCAAGTCATGTCATGAGTTGTCAATGGCCACATCACTATTATGATCCATGTATATTGTAAATCAAATGTAATGTAAAGTGGAAGTCCAATGGACACACATGAATATGAAGATTCATGTCAGTTGACAAGTCATAGGGAGTTGAACAGTCATGAGGGTAGTCAAAGAGTCACAAGGGTCAAACATCACCCCTTAGTTATGTATTCTCCCTCATTGTATGAGCAAATGAATTTTTCACCTTGAATCCTCCCACAAAGCATAGATAGTTTCAGCCAGTTCTTTGAGGAGCAAGGAGTGGCTCCAATAACGCACTACTGGGGCTAGTGATGTACAATGTAAATATGTGTCTTGGAACTTTTACTTAATTATAAAATCCTTTTTAGGCGAACACATTTCCATGCATGACGTATGGATGTTTGTAAGACTATTGCGTAAGCATTTCTATTTCATGTTTGTTTTTTCACATGTACTAAGGTAGTTTAACTATTTCGATTATTTTAGTGTTTATCTTGTTGGGAATGTGTTGTAATGGTTATCACTACTGTCTCATCCTTGTGGAATATTCTGTAGGATACTAGACAAACCTTTCCTTACTTGTCAGCTATAACAACTATCACATCCATTATGGACTACTCTGCTGGATGGTAAACGGATCTTTCCCTCTTCATTGGTTGTAATGACTGTCACATTTTTTGTGGACTATTTTGTTGGATGTTGGACATGCTTTTCTAGTTCATTTGTGTTTCTTTGTGGGTGGTACTATTACCTCTCACTTAGAGGCTCACTTTTCTTCCCCCTTTTTGTAGTAAGATTACCTAGACACAGTTGCATTGCACACTCACTAGGAACACTCACCTTGCTATTCGAAGATACCATTGCATTACTCTCTCGTGATGATAGCTAGAGCTGAGGCAAACCTTTAAGAATTTGGAAACTGGGCCATTATACCGAATGAGACTCCTACACCGAATGGTGTGAGGTCTAATTGAGACCTCATATTAGGGAGATCCCCTGAATGTTGGCGGGTTCAACAATGTCAACATTTCTGGTGCTAGAAGGAGGGCCGACAGCATTATATGGTTGATTGTTCCACCTGATGAGCCTCGAAATTGGGTAACTTATTGGGCTCATTTTGCCTAACTGTTCTTCATCAATCCACCATTTTTCATAGTTTATGCATGTTTTTTGAGTATATTTATGTTAGTTGAACGAATGAGAATAGTCACTTGACCAATAAGGCTAACACATGGTTATTGCAAATTTTTGGACAAATTTTGGACCAAGGCCAAGCATTTATGAGCCAGATGACAGCCAAGTATGAAGGAACAAGGGTGAGGATTCGTAGGAATGATGTCTCCTGCATTAAATGGCCCCTTCCTCAAATTCTCCACCCTCAGCTCGGAGTTCAGCAGGCCACTGAAAAAGATTCCCAAGGGCAGCCGAGCATTTTTGTGTAAAGTGACTGATCACTGGCAGTTTGAGTAGCCGAGCCCCTTGAGTTAAGGAGGGTTGTTGGAGACCCTCATAGTGTATAAGAAGGAAGGCTTCCAGCCTTCGTAGGTTACTTTTTGAGCAGTTGTATTTTGCACTATAGTGCCGTTAGTTTTTCATCTCATTTTGTAGCTTCTGCTGTACAAATTTCTTTGTGACATGGTTATTTTTGAGTAATGGAAAGCAGTTTCATTTGGCATCAGTTCTGAGATTTTTCTTAAGAGCCTGTAGCTCTTGGGGTTGGGCTCAACCTAAGTGCCAAGGCCTCCTTTGTGTACTGTTATATGTTTTTAATGTCTTTGCAAAATAATTTCTGTTAAGTAGATTAAAATCTTGCTTGGTTACCTAGGCTATTGTTGATGATTAAAAATGATTTTCATGTTCAGATTGATTTGATAGGTTAATAACATAGAAGATCTTCAGAAAAAGGCTATCAAGCATCCCTCATCTCACCTCTCCCTCCGTGGGACCATGAGCTGAGACCAAGGTGTCCTTGCCACCACCAAAAACACTGTTTTTGCTTCATCATGTAATCACTAGTGTTAGATTCTCAGTTGCAGAAGTCGATACTAGTTATGGTTACATGCTTAGGTTCATGATTGCTTAGTTTGAACAGCTATTTTACATGATTTTTTTGCCAATAAACTTATGTTCATTTTCTTTGTTGATAATTAGGTCAGATTAGGTTAAAGTGGCTAGGTCCTTGGTTTTCCAAGTCTTTGTTTGTTCAGTTTGGGAAATAACTTGTAGAGCACCTGTAATACCTCTCTATCTACCCTTAGTCCATCAATCCCACCTGCTCCATCCTCTAACTCAGATTCTTACCTTACATTTGCCACATTCTCTCGCTTTGCCCTAATCTCCATATTTTTGTGCAACATTGCTCTACCCCTCCTTGAACAAATCTAACCATCCTCATCACTCCTCAACTCCATCCATCAAGTCCTGGATCTTCTCACACCCTTATCGCACCTCCATACCCACTTCTTCACCTTTCTTCCTCCATCAACCCTCCAAAATTCCCTTTCGGAACATCCTGTAGAAGTTACAGAACATCCTGTAGAACCCCTGCAGACTTCCTATAGAAGCTCACGAAAGCAGTTTCTTGATATCTGAACACTGTGAAACTCTATGGAAGGGTTCTAGGGACCCCTTAGGCCCTCTTCTCACCTTCCCAACATCTTGCAAGCACCTCGCCAGTTCCATTCCTCACCTCGCCTCTGCATAGTCAACACCAGTCGAACACATGCAAGATAATTCCAAAAATATGATTGAAAAATACAAAAAGATGTTCATCTTTCAGGTTCCACTTCAGAGATAGCTTATACACATGCACTTTACCTTTCTAAGAGTCAATGGCATCTTTTTCAGTAGTGTTCATCCTTTTTCTTGCATCAGTAGGGCTAGTTGGTAAAATTAGGGTTTGCTAGGGTTTGCACTTCCTTTCAGCTTTTCAGTTTCTTTCTGTGAGTAGATTAGCCTCCTTTGAGTTAGCTTTCATCCATCAGTTAAAAGCTTCTTCTAAGAGTTCATATAAGTTGGCTTAAGCTCCTAGCGGACTTGTGCCAGTTGATCAAGTGACAGCCGCAGCAAGAGCTAGTACTTGTGCATATAGCACCGTTGCTTCCAAGTTTGTTACGAACAACCGGGTTGATAAAAGTAAAGAAGGGAGTCCCAGGAGTTGCAGCATTATTGCTGCAATACTGGAGCCCACCACCACCGACCCCACTCATACATATTTTGGCCAAGGCAATAACTTTCACTCCCTCTCCCCTACTCGTAACTTTGAAGTTGGTAATTCCTCACCATCCAAGCTTGAACGTGAAATCCCGTACCATTAGATTCGGGCTCTCTGCCCCATCACCTATCAATTTGCAAAAGTAGTTGGACTGATTCTTGGAGTAATCACTCTTCCATATTCTCAAAAGAAGAGAAAAACCACCCCCACTAGAGTAGTGATCTCCTATGTTGAAGAAGCGATCCTCATCACTCTTGAAGAACTAGTAGAGATTGTTGAACAAGAAGAGGAGCCTCCACTCTTTCATGAAGGAGAAGGAGGCAACGCATTTCTCTTGGGTTCAAATTTTGGTGGAGGAGGCAGAGAGGAAGGAAACAAAGGAGAAGAAGAGGAAGACAAACCAAGAGTTTCAGAAGAGGAATAGGAGGACAAAAAAGAAGATGCCATGGAAAACCAAAATATGGATTGGATGAATTAGGGCTTGCTGGCACTTCCGACTGTCCTACACAAGATGTCAAGACACGCGGAGAATCTATTAATGAAATATGACCCTAAAAAGACAGTGAAGTCAAACGATCACTTAGATAATTTTTACCTATATCTAAAAACACTCGAGGTACGTTATGATGACATTGCATGTAGACTTTTTCCATGTACCTTGGATGGTAGAGTAGTTTTATGGTACCACAACCTTCCTCCAAACTCCATTCAGAACTGGAGGGTATTCAAAAGGATATTTCTTGATTAGCTTGCTGAAGATAAGACCCTTGCCATGTTACTGAAGGAGTTGGGTAGTCTCAAGATGGAGAAGAAAGAAAAGGTTAAATATTTCAATCAAAGGTTCAACTGTATTTTGAAAAAGTTTTCACTCGACACAAAAAGTCATGACTCCATCACCATCAAATACCACACTTCTACCTTGCCAACCAGTATTGCGCAATTTGTCAAGTGAACTGGGAATACAACTCTAACAAAAAACTATGAAGAGGCTATTGCCATAGAGAAGGACCTGCGTGCTATTGGAGTCATCACAGAAAATGAACACACCAAAGAATCGAAGGAAATGGGTAAGAGGTCTCAAAACTCTATGAGCAAGGAAAAGGAAAAGGAAATGAATGATATTGAAAGCCTTACTCATCTCATCAAGTCCCTGACCACTAAAATGGATGAAATTAAACAGAGGACACGTGATACCACCGTGAGCAACAATTCCCCCAAGTACCCACCTAGGAAGAATGCAGCTTCCAGCAGCAGTAAAAATAAGCTGATAAAATCTACGTAGAGTTCCAATATGGTTATGAACATTGAGAAAATTGGCATGGATACATACTACAGGTTCCACCATGAGCATCATTCAGAAAATACATGCCCAGAATGGAACCAAGGAATGCGTAGTACTACTGCGCAGTTTATTGAGACAGTCGTGGTTGATGAGCAGGCTGAGCCTGGAGATGAAGAAGAAGAAGCTGCTACAGTTGATGAAGGTCCAAGCACTAGGCACATGGTAAACATGTATCAGCATGTTCTTGCAACCCAGAAAATATTGCCGATAAAGAGCCTTTGAGTGATGGTCTGACCTAGAAGCAGAATAACAGATACAACTTGAGAAGCTAGGGGCAGACCACTGTCATTGAGGTGCCAAAATATAAATTCAGAGAAAAATTGTTAAGAAAAATATCTTCTCCAGCTAACTCAATACAAAACACTCAGAGAAAGTCCGGGAAGACAGTCCCAATGAAAAGTGTTTCCACCAACAGTAAAGACAAAACCATTCCACTAGAAACCATAAACTCAATTCGACCCAGAGAAACCTTGGTGAGTATTCGTGGAATAGAATACAACATTGTAGAAGACATGAAGAAGGTTCATCTAAACATCTCTCTGTTTGAACTCACAAAAATCATGAACTAACGGGACACTCTTCTACGAGCACTTGGGAAAAATTCTATTGGTGATGCTACCTCTTCAGACAAGGGATCTAGTAAGTTTACTGATACTCTCACATCTGTGCTCAATGAACTCAACTTGGAGGCAAACTCACTCCATCCACCATTCTTATTATCATTCGAAATCCTTAGCTTCAATGTACATAATTTCTTGGTTGATTCTAGTGCATTGGTTAATGTCATGCCACTCTTAGTGGCTAAGAAGATTAATGCTCAATGGAGTAAGAAAGATGCACAGATAATCTAACTGGACATAACTTGTGTTCCAGAAATTGGTGAACTCAAGGATGTGATCATACAGTTATCCTCTTATGAAGGAGTTCATCAATCCATCAACATTGTAATTGTGGACATCTAGGAAGCATATGGGGTATTGCTGAGCAAACACTGGTCAAACAAGCTGCAAGGATATTTTTCCACTGATTGGTCACACTTATGGATTCTGTATAAAGGTAGGAATAACCAGATCTGGTTACTATCAAAGAGATACATTAGACACAATGTTACTCCCTTTGATGGACATAGCGAGCCATTGGCTTTCACGTAACTCATTTTCGACATTTATTTTCTAGAGACACAGTTGGGGTGCTATCTTGCAAAGCCATCGCCAGTCCCACTAGACACACAATTGGAGCTCCTTCCATGTCCAACTAGCGATAATGAACTTTGCACAATAATCAGTAGTAGTAGTAGTAGTACTAGTGCGGTAAGCGGTCGCTGTACAGATGATATGTGGACCATGTACTTTAACAGATCCAAAACATAGAAGGGATATAGAGCTGGTTGCATTTTAATAGACCTGCTGTAGAGAAAACACTTAATCTCTAGTTGCTTGGAATTCAAGTGCATGAACAATGCCGTAGAGTATGAAGCACTCATCTTGGGCTTACAAAAATCCATTGACCTCAATGTTGCTGTCTTGAAAGTGGTAGGTGACTCCGAAATCGTGGTGCGTCAGGTATGTAACACTACACATTGTGTGTCACCTCATCTTAATAGTTACCAACAAGAGGTATGGTGATTTATTTCTCATTTCCATGTTTTTAATATCATTTCAGTACCAATAATGTGTAATGCGGGCTCGAATGCCATGGAAAACGCAACAGCTAGCATGTTACCATTAAGGGACAACTTTACTATTGAAATTTTGTATAAACCATCCATCCTAGACAACATAACTAGTTTATGTGTTTTTGATGATGACTTATAAATAATGTACTTTATGGCCAATGTTGATGTATTCAAAGATGCAACAATTGATGAGTACGTGCACGAGTAGACTCTACAGGACACAATCAGTACAAGCAAAGGCAACCTCATCCCCAAGGGCATGGTATCACTTGAAATAATGTATGACTTGGAGAGCTATTTCTGGGGACTTGTGAATGACAAAACCCACAGTTATACATTGTCTTATGAACAAATCAATTTGGGGACAGAAAAATCTTTGAAGTATGTGAATCTCAGTACTTGTTGTACACCACAAGAGCGACAGGATTTCATCCTCATATTCAAGTAGTAATGTGATGTATTTGCATGGACATATGATGATGTCAAGACATATGGCACATGAATAATCTAACACGTGATACCAATAAAGGAAGGGGTAAAGCATTTTTCAGCAGAAATTAAGGAAAGTTTATCCAACACTTGAGCCCCTCATACAGAAGGAATTGAGAAATTTGTTGGATGCTCGGATCATTTGCAAGGTGCAACATTCGACATGGGTATTTAACTTAGTCCCTGTAAGGAAGAAGTCTGGGGAGATCCGACTGTGTGTAGATTTTCACAATCTTAACCACGCCTCAGACAAGGACAATTACCTAGTGTTGTCCATGGAGTAGATAACGTAAACAATATATGGGGCATAATTTTTTTCTTTATTAGATGGTTTCTCATGCTACAACCATTTTCTAGTAGCAGAGCCTAACAGGCTAAATATTACATTTCGTACTTTGTGGGGCACATTCGCATTGCATTGAATGTAGTTTGGGCTGGTCAATGCAGGTGCAGTGTTTCAACATGCAATGGACATCACTTCCACGGGATTATTGGACAAAGCATAGTGGTCTACCTTGATGACGTAACAATGTTTTCCAAACAACGGTTAAACCATTTGCGCCACATTAAGAAATTTTTTGAGCGATGCCGAAAATTCGAGATA
This sequence comes from Pinus taeda, assembly GCA_000404065.3. Classification (NCBI taxonomy): domain Eukaryota; kingdom Viridiplantae; phylum Streptophyta; class Pinopsida; order Pinales; family Pinaceae; genus Pinus; species Pinus taeda. Next base: position 89,367 of record APFE031656774.1, on the reverse strand, counting down.
TCCTTGAATCCCAAGAAGAGTATCTTCACAGTGTCTAAGGGTAACCTTCTTGGGAATATTATTTCTAAAAGTGGGATCAAGGTAGATCTGGACTAGGTTTAGACCATCATGTAGATTCCCCACCCAGTGAACAAGAAAGCTATGCAATTTTTCTTGGGCAAGATTAACTTCATCAGAAAGTTCATCTCCAACTATGCTCAGATCATCAAACTTATATAGGAGATGATCGAGAAGGACACAATCTATAAATGGGATAAAAGGGAAAAGGAGACTTTCGCCCATATTAAGCAATCGATAGCAAAAGCACCAACATTGCATAGTTCAGACTTCAAAAAATACTTCTTTCTCTACACTTTCACTTCTGACACTTCTCTTGTTGCTGTGCTCACTCAGAAGGATGAGTTGAACAACGAGTAACCTATCTCCTTCATGAGCGTGAGACTACAAGGAGAAGAACTTAACTACCTCACCATGGATAAGAAAGCTTACGTTGTATACAAGGCGGTAAAGCACTTCAGACCCTACCTATTGAAAAATCATTGTATTATCTTTGTTCCACACCCAATAGTCAGATCATTGCTTGTTCACCAAGAGCTGGATGAGAGAAGGGAAAAATAGATGACCAGGTTACATGAATACGATCTTGACATCAAACCAATTCACACCATCAAGGATCATGGTCTTTGGAATTTAGAAGCATAAGTAGTCAACACACAAGAAGAAGAAGAAGAGCTCATAGGCTGGGAGCAAGAAATCGAAATGTACAACGTTGAACGAGACTCTCCCACTTTAGACGGAAACTCTTGGTACACAGATGTGTGCCGGTACCTTGAGCATAACACTGTGCTCTCTCATTTTTCTATGCAAAATAAGAGGTCACTCTTGTTAGAAAATTATATATTACAAAGCAATGGAACACATAAAAAATACTACAGAAATATAAACACATAAAACACTTAAAACAAGAGAGACATTGATATACATGGTTCACCAAATTTGGGTTATGTCCATGGAGAAATAGCCAGTCCTTTCTTTTATATTATCCAAAAAAATGAAGAGACAACCTACAACAGATTTGCTGTAATATCCTCTTCGCTCATACAATCTCCTCTCTCTTTCTCACTAAGAATACATATCTACATAGACGCAATACAATTCCCTCATATATAGCGAGGGGTTTCCTTATAGGGAAAAATACCCTAAATTAAAAATAACTTCTACGTCAAATCTTCGCCTAATGACTGACCTAGATTGACTACAAAATTACTTACAAGGCAATTTTACATTTACTTTTAGCTTCAGGGGCATTGCCCCCGATCCCCAGCCAGGGGGGGCTCCCAAAGGCCACAGCCCCCCCGACCTCCCTTGCAACGCAAATATTACAAGCGGTGTTGCTGCCACATTACGAAATGGGGTCCAATGCAATGATACCTCTGAATAAAGAAGATAATCAGGCTCCACACCCAACAATATCCCACTTGGAGACTGACTATAGCAACTCCACCGCTGCTTCACTTGCTGGACAATGACTCCACTTTGGACCTGGTTGTTTCTCATCTTCTTCATCATACTTGAAGACCAATTGAAACTGAGAAGAATCTTAGTTTTTCCCTGGTTACAACTTTTGTTAACATATCTGCAAGATTCTGGCTAGTGTGTATCTTTTCCAGCTTCAACTGTCCATCTTCCAATGCTGACCGTATGAAATGGTACTTGAGCCATATATGTTTAGTCTTGGAATGAAATGAAAAGTTCTTTGCAAGATGTATAGCACTTTGGCTGTCACTTTATAACCTGCTCAAATCCTGCTTCTTACCCAATTCATCCAGAAACCTTTGTAACCAAACCATTTCTTTACTAGCCTCTGTCGCAGCAACATACTCTACTGCCATTGTTGAGAATGCAACAACACTTTGCAGTTTTGAAACCCAACTGACAATCGTTCCACCTATAATAAACACATACTCTGTTGTGCTCCTCCTGTTATCTCTATCACTTTCCATGTCTGCATCAACATATCCCTGTAGAGCAATGTTTGAACCATGAAAGCATAATGCTTGATTTGTAGTACCTCTCAAATACCTGAGAATCCACTTCACTGCCATCCAATGTTCTTTTCCTGGATTGTTCATGTACCTTCTTACAACTCCCACTGCATGTGCAATAGCAGGCCTTGTGCAGACCATTGCATACATTAAGCTTCCAACTACTAATGCATATGGAACTCTGGACATATAAGCCATTTCTTCCTGAGTCTTGGGACACACCTCCTTACTTAGTTTGAAATGGCTAGCCAAAGGTATACCAACTGGTTTTTCATTTTGCATGTTAAATCTTTTCAACACCTTTTCTATGTACTCACTCTAAGACAATGTTAATTTTCGATTCTTCTTGTCTCTATTTATTCTCATACCAAGGATTTGTTTTGCAGCATCCAAATCCTTCATTGCAAATGAGTTCACCAATTTTCTTTTGAGCACATTTATTTCCTGCATGTTAGAACCTACAACAAGCATGTCATCTACATACAATAACAATATAATATAGCTGCCATCATTTTTCCTTTTGAGATAAACACAATGATCAAAGTGACATCTAGTATAACCTTGTTCCGATATAAACCTGTCAAGTTTTAGATATCATTGCTTTGGAACTCGTTTTAAGCCATACAAACTCTTCTTCAACCTGCACACTAATTTCTCCTTCCCTTTTACCTCATATAATTGTGGCTGCTACATATATATCTCTTCCTCCAAATCCCCATGGAGAAACATTGTCTTTACATCTAACTTCTCAAGATGTAAATCTTCAGCTGCTACTAGACTTACAATAGTTTTGATTGAAGTCATTTTAACAACAGGAGAAAATATCTCATCAAAATCTATACCCTTTTTCTGTGCAAACCCCTTCACCTCAAGTCTATCTTTACACTCTTTTCCTACCTCCATCTTCTTCCTTCAACCTGTAAACCCATTTATTCTGCAATGTTGTTTTACCTGCAGGCAACTTAACTAAGTCCTAGGTCTAGTTATGTGCTAAGGAGTCCATCTCTTCTTTCATGGCTTGCTCCCACTTCTTCCTGGTTTCTACCTGCACTGCTTCTTCATAAAATTCTGGTTCACCAGAATCAATCAACAATACATAATATAATGAAGGAGAGTATCGTTCAGGGAGTCTACTTATCTTGGTAGATCGTCTAACACCACTTTCAAGTGTTTGAGGTGCTTGTTGATTTTGTGGTTGTTGTTGTTTTTCTGGCTGTTGATCATTATGATTTTTAAGCACCTTCACTTTTTTGTGATGTGATCAAGGACTGTGTATTCTCTGTTTTCTTTTTCCTGTTTCATTTCTTGCATCTGATCCTTATACAAAACCTTTTCATTGAATATGACATATCTACTCCTAATGATTTTGTGATTTTCATAATCATAAAATCGATAACCAAAATCATTAACACCATATCCAATAAAGGTACATTTCTTTGATTTTTCTTTAAGCTTTGTTCTATTTTCTTTATTAATTTGGACAAAGGCTTCACAACCAAAAGTCTTTAAAAATGAGTATTTTACCTTTTTACCTATCCACGCCTCCTCTGGAATACCACTATCAAAGGAACTTGAAGGCCCTCTATTTATTAGATACACAACGGTATCTACAACATCTGCCCAAAATTGTAAAGGCAATCCTGCATGCAATTTCATGCACCGTGCACACTCCGTGATTATCCCGCTCATCCTTTTTGACACACCATTTTCTTGTGGTGTTCCTGGAACTGTCTTCTTTATACGAATTTCATTCTCTGAATAGTACCTATCAAACTCTTTGCCGCAATATTCACCTCCATTGTCTGATATGGGACACTTCAACCTTTTTCCTATCTCATTTTCAACCAAAGCTTTCCATTTCTTGAAAGTATCAAATACATCAGATTTATTTCGAATACAATAAATCTATGTTTTTCTGGTTGCATTATAAATAAAAGTAACGTAATAACGAGAGCCACTGAGAGATGATACCTGAGAAAGTCCCCATACATATGTATGCACAAGCTCTAATTTTTCGCTCTTCTTTTCTTTCCCAACTCTGAGGAATCTGACTCTCTTCTATTTTCCATAAACACAATTCTCACAAAATTTTAAATCAACATGCTTCAAACCTGGAAACAAATTTCTTGAGTGAAGAATTTGCATCCCCTTCTCACTCATGTGCCTAAGCTTATGATGCCACAATGCCGTATCTTCTCATGTAGAGGTTAAAGCATTAACATAATTAGAAATACCATTGCATAACTACAATGTACCATCCTTTTCTCCTTTTGCTATTACTAGGGATCCTCTAGTGACCTTCCAGGTTTTATCTGTAAAAATAGTCACACAGCCTTCACCTCCCAACTACCCTGTTGAAATTAGATTTTTCTTCAGATCTGGAGCATACCTTACCTCCTTCAATATCCATTGATTTCCATTCCACTGTTTTATGAAAATTGTACCCATTCCAATGATTTTATAGGGTTTATCATCACCCAATCGAACCTGTTCAAAATCTCCTTGAACATAATCATGAAAATGTTTCCTATCAGGTGTGGGATGGAATGAGGCCCTTGAATCTACCACCTAGGCATCAATAATATTTTCTAATGAAAGAATGAAAACATATTTCAACACATCACCTGTCACATTCGCTTCATGATTGTTTTCTTACTACGCGTCTCCTTCATTTCTCTTCCGAGACTTGTAGTCTTTCTTCAAGTGTCCTTTCTTCCCATGTTTCCAACACACTATCCTTGATCTGGACTTGGATTTGCCTTTCCCTGACTTACTACGATATCCTGGGCTCTTTCCTCTTTCCATTTTTCTCCCCCTAGTCTCTGCAATCAAAGCATTACCTGATGTCTCATTGGAGCTTTCCTGTTGCATTTCCTCACTAAAGATTGCATAGAAAACAACATTTAAACTTTAAAGTACTAGATCCAAAGACAGAGTTACTAATGGCCATAACTAAACCATTCCAACTTTCTGGCAATGAGCATAGAAATAACAGAGCCCTAACTTCATTATCAAAAGTTACCCCTACAGAACTTAACTGACTGGTAAAAGTATCAAATTCATTTAAATGATCAACAACAAATCCACCTTCTGACATCTTCGTATCAAATAAATGCTTCATAAGAAATACCTTATTTGAGGGGAAGGTTTTTTCATATAGTTTGGCCAATGCTGACATTAAATGCTATGTTTTCATTTCCTTTGAAATATTAAAGGCTACTGACACTGTTAGGCACAACTGTATTGTTCCAAGTGCATTTCTATCAATAATATCCCATTCTGTGTTTGTCATACTTGTCAGCTTCTTTGTCTTTCTGCTAAATGGTTGGTACATATCTTTCTAGTACAAATAATCTTCCATCTGCATCTTCTATAGCTGGTAGTTTTGGCCATTGAATGATCAACAATAGATCCACCTTTTGACATTTTCATATTAAATAAACGCTTCATAAGAAATACCTTATTTGAGGCCGAAGGTTTTTCGTATAGTTTGGCCAATGCTGACACTAAACCCTTTGCTATCGGATCCTTTGAAATATTAAAGGCTACTGACGCTACTAGGCACAACCGTATTGTTCCAAGTGCCTTTCTATCGAGAATATCCCATTCTGTGTCTATCATACTTGTTAGCTTCTTTGTCTTTCTGCTCAATGGTTGGTACATATCTTTTTGGTACAAATAATCTTCCATCTACATCTTCCATAGCTGGTAGTTTTTTCCATTAATTTTTTCGACCCTAAACCTACCATCTTCCACCATTTCTCCCACTTGAACCAGGAATCCTTCTCTCCTACGAGTTTATCAGCCAAATATAGCTTCGGCTCTGATACCAGTTGTTAGAAAATTATATATTACAGAGAAATGGAACACATAAAAAATACTACAGAAATATAAACACAGAAAACACATAAAACAAGAGAGACACAAATATACGTGGTTCACCCAATTTGGGCTACGTCCATGGAGAAAAAACCAGTCCTTCCTTTTATATTATCCAACAAATTGAAGAGATGCAACCTACAAAAAATCTGCTATAATACCCTCTTTGCTCTCACACAATCTCCTCTCTCTTTCTCACTCAGAATACAGATCTACATAGACACAATACAATTTCCTCATATATAGTGAGGGGTTGCCTTTTAGGGAAAAAATCCCTAAATTAAACATAACTTCTACTGTCAGATCTCTGCCTAATGAAAGACCCACATTGACTATGAAATTACAACATTTTACAAGGAAATTTTACATTTATTTTTAGTTTTGGGGGTGTTTCCCCTGATCCCTTGCCAGGGGGGGCTCGTAAAGATCGCAGTTGCCCCTTTGTGGACCCCCCTTGCAGCGCAAATATTATGGGTGGTGTTGCCGACACATTACGAATTGGGGTCCAATGCGGTGATACTTTTGAATAAAGAAGATAATCGGGCTCCACACCCAACAACTCCGAATCAAAGAATTATCATATCAGCTGCTGCATGTGGTGCTTTTTAGAAAGAACCACAACAGGATATTGTTCAGGTGTTTGGAGGCACATGATTTAGACAAGGTTTTATGTGATCTCTATGATGGACCAGCCGGGGGACACTTCACAAGCAACACTACAACACACAAGGTCATGCGGGTCGATTTATACTGGCCTACATTATTCAAGGATGCTCATGCTTATGTCTACAAGTGTTCGGTCTGTCAAAGGTGTGCCAATAGAAATCAGAAGTCAACAACCCCAAGAATAGTTTCAACAGTGGGGCATGGATATCATTGGGGAAATTTCCCTCATTCATCGAATAAACACCACTATAATTTGACCACTACAAATTATTTCACGCGGTGGATGGAGGCAATTCCACTAAAAAAAGTAAATGATCAGGAAGTTATCACCCTTATGCATCATAATATCATCTCTGGGTTAGGAATTCCTATGTCACTTTTTTTTGGCAATGAAACATACTTTTCCTTGCTAAATATTTATGATTTTGCATTGGAAAATGGTATTGTCTTGAAACATTTTGCTAACTATTATCCATAAGGGAATGGTCTTGTCGAATCCACGAATAAAAACATCATCTATATCATAAAAAGGACCATATTCTCTTAACAGCAAAACTGGAACTCTACTTTGGTGACTGTTGTATGGGCTAACCAAGTCCCACATAAAACTTCTCGGAATACCTCCCCTTACCTCCTGGTGTAAGAAAAAGAAGCCATCCTCCCACCAGATATCTACTTGCCTACTCTTCAGTTGTCCCAAGAATCCCATCGAAAGCCATGTATCTTAGTTCAGTGTAGGATGGACACTTTGCACAAACTACAGGAAGAAAGGCTGAAAGAAAAAGAAAAATTTTCACTCCATCAGAGTCGTATCAAGAGATGGTTTGAGGAAAAGTCTACAAGGAAAACCAACATCAGTGTAGGTGACTTAGTCTTGAAGTGGGACAAATCCCACGGGGAAAAAGGCAAGCACACTAAGTTTCAATCCCTGTGGATTAGTCCTTACACAGTCCACGGAAAGCTTGGCCAATACACATATCATCTTCAATCACTTGATGAAAGATTGAATCTCTTCCTGTCAAAGGCAAGGACTTAAAACAATATTTTGAATGAAGATCTGGGCTGCACCCCACGCTATGTACATAGTATTTTGTTGTTTGTTGTCATGTTTTCTTCGATTTTTTTGTTTTTTTTCTTATGTAAATAAGTTTTGTGCCTTACTACATTCTGAATTCCAAGTATGTGTGTGATGGAAGTTAAAAGAGTCTTGTGACACTACAACCCTTGGCAAATCCTGTGTCTGTCTTCCTTGTATTGGTTGTAAATTTTGGTTGATGAATTTTTGATGAAAAATATCATCCATCCGTAAGGATATTTTTGGTCCAACCATGAACTTGTGTCCAGTATGGGAACCTCATTCCTATACCCAGTCTTTTTCTTTGGTGTTTTCAAGCTTATCTAACTAATAGAAATGGAGAAGGGGAAAATCTAAACTGGAAAACCTAAATCAAAGGTCTTTATATGCTTATCTGAAGGAACAACCTCTCCTTCTCTCAATAAGTTAGGATCCCTCTTCTGTCCCAAAAATAAATAAGTTTCGATGCACAACTCTCCTTAAATAAATAAATAAAGGCGAAAGAAGAGAATTGCTTCTTGCACATAGAGGTGAAGCAGGAAATACACTTGGGTACTATCTAGGCTTGCTAGTAGTGGAGAAATGCTTGTGTTCTTATGTGACTCCACCAGGGTACTGTCCAAGCCTGCTGGTAGCGGAGAAACACTAGAATGGAAAAACTATACTCTAAAAATCTTAAGTTCGCAAGCTAAACTATCTTTCCCAATTGGAAACATTGTGATCTAGTTGAATATTATGTTGTGTTCAACTAAGAAGGTACCAAGGGAACCATGTCTACCCATGGGATAAGTGGGGAAGCCAAATTAATATGCACAAGGAACCAAGACTCCTTGAAGGACAAAGGCCTTGAACTAAAAAATGGACCAAGATAGAGAGGCTAGACTTCAACCAGTATGTTGCCAAGTGTTGTAGGGACTACAACATCCTCCAAAAATTTTTCTTACACTCAAATTTCAGAGCTTTCCTTGGTCTTTCCCTTTATTGTTGCAAACACTTGAGCTCATTTCATGAGATTTATTAGAGTATTTTCACCCCTTCTGATTGTTTGATAAATTGTCATCTTTTAGCATGTTTGACTATTTTACCATGCTTGCGAAACTTTTCTGGTGGCTTCAAAGGTTGGTCTTTATGTATTCGAGTTTTTATAGCTATGTAAACACTCATCGCACTCATACACAAAGTTTTATGCACTATCACACAAGTGTCGTCACGGTCAACCTAAAGTTTAACTCAAGTGTCACACTTGTCGGTTCTTGTTATGAGACAGTCTCACAAAGGGTAGTTCTTTGACTTTTTGTTTCGGTGGTCTATGTTGTCATGTAGTTGAAGTATGATAAGTGTGTGATCACAAGGTTCAAGTTCTACACAAGTTCACCTTCCTCCCGCACTTAGCCATTTCTATGAAAATCTTCTCGACCGGAAACCTTAGTTCACCGGACCCTGACTAAACTATGCACTATGCAATATCAACCCTCAGTAATGCAACCTCATTCCCTGAAACTATGCAGTCCATAGTCACTGCCCCCAAGGTAGTTCACTGCACAATTCAAGAGCTGAGAAACCTCGCTTCATCCCCAGAATTGAATAGTAATTCCTCCCATCCTAACTTGAACTGTGCACTTTGCAATCTCAGTCATCAAGCTTCTCCCCTTGCCTGTTGGAAACCCACAATGTGTAGAGGGACCATCATTCCTTGCCTCCCGTAACTCTGTAGAAGTGCCCCCAGTGTATTCCCTCAATTGGAGCGCACTAACCTCGTGAAATACACATATTATCACCAAAAAATTGATCATCTAGCCTAATTTACTAGATGGATCGAAGTACACCATGTAAAGCCAATTTTACCATAGTAAAATTGCTTTCACTGTGAGAAATTACTTAATAAACCACATTTGTTAAGTAATTTATAGTTAAATCCATGAAGAATAATTAAATAAATCATTATTTATTTGGTTTTCTTCTAGGAATAATTAATTAAACCATTACTAAATTATTATTCCTTGTCATATTTGACCCAATCATGAAAAATAAACAGATAAATTATTAATTATCTTATTTTTCTCTAAGAATATTATCTAATCACTCATTAATTATTATTTTGTGTCAAATTTGACTAAATCCCTTAGGAATAATTTAATAAATCCTTATTTATTTATTGTTCCTTAACTAATTCCTTGAGATGATAAATAAATCATTTATTTATTTGTTATTTCTAAATAAAAAGTTTAAATACTTTTTCCCTCCTAAACAAATGTACAAAAATATTCCAAGTGGTTATTCCAAGAATGGGATCAATAATATTTTATTATTGCTCATTATTCGAGGATAACTCAATATTTTGTTATAAATAGAAGGGTTTTCCATTCATTATTCACTTTTGATTATTTTCATTGTTCCACTCACTGTTGCAACTCTGATTCTTTTCATTGTTGCGCACCACATTTTTGCTAGGTTTACACATTATAGAGGAAAGAGACTTTATACAAGCTGAAGACATTTTAGGAAAGCCAAGGACCCATCCCATAGTGGGGGACTGGTAACATTTATTTGTTCTCTTCACAGTTGTTATAATAAAACTATTCTTTGTATATCTAGTTTCCATTGGATGATTGGAGTTATTACTCTTTATTTTTTCCTTTTAACTATGATTGTGGCATAGATCAGAATTTTGGTAGGTTTTGCTTTTATCAATTGCTGCAAATCTACAATGTTTAGCAGCCATTTATATGTTGAGATTGTTTGTCATCCACAATCTTAAGTGGGTTCTTTTCGTAGATCTTTGAGAAGAAAAAACTACAACAAAATGGCAACTCCACTGGCTTTTATACTTTAGATCCAGAAACATGGGCGACCTTCGGATTTTAGCTTAGGGTTTCTTCTTTTTTCAATTCTCTTAATGTTTCCTAGTTTTTTAACCCTAGTTCTATTGATTTCTGACTTCTACAAGCTTTTTGGTCATTTCATCAAGTGACAGGAACCAACCACGACAAAGGTAGCACTTTTTTTTGAGATTTGCCGACCATGATCCACAGAGAAGAAATCACACTTTTTGGCCCAAAAAGTGCAATATAGAGGCTAGAGTGCACTTATCAGCCCAAAACATGCGATCTCTACAGGGAAATAGGTCAATCCTTGCGATTTTTTGGTTTTAGGGTTTTTCTCAGATCTGTTTCTGGGTTTTGTAGAGAGCTGTCTGTTGGGCTGACCTCTACCTCATCCCACTTAGGCCTTGATCCACTCTAATTTACTCATTGAAGTAAAATTTAGCCTCCGCTAGGGTCTCTAGTACGCTTCCACATTTCTGTGAGGAGTTTAGCTGAGTGAGTAGTCTGAGTTTCTGCAGCACTTTCAACTACATTTTCTAGATTTGTACCCTTTTTTTTCATATCTGTAAAGATAGGTTTTCACCATCCATAGTTTCACATTTAAACTTGTTTGGTCATTGGACTTAGGGTCCCATCGGTTTCCCTAGGTGTTTCACCCATTTCCTTATATTTTTGCAATGATCTTCCTCTCTAGTTTTTTACTGTTGTTGCACCACTTTCTAGCAGCTTAGTGTCACTTGATCACAATCACATCGACATTTAGATCTCTTGACCATTTCAGTGTATTTTCTATCAATTTAACCACCAACCAGTACAATGTTTGCAAACCCAGTGTGGGTGGGGTTTAGTTAATTGTTTTTTCGTTCGGTTTCTGTTATTAATTCCAGTTTATTTTCAACAAGATTTTTTCTTTTTTTTTTACAAACATGATCTGGGCTTAATCAATAAATACACTCGCACACACAAGCACACGTTAAGAAAAGGGTGCTTGGTTTACACCGCCAACCCAAGACTTAACATAATGAATTTATCTCCCCTCATTGAGACAAAGGCATATTGTTGATCTCCCTTTACCATTTCTGTGTCACATGTCTCTTACCACCACTGCGCCATCAAGGCATTTGTCGCGGAGACTATTAGGCCTTCACCCACAGTTTCCTCTTGGGCATATTACCCCTCCCCATCGGGTTTGAGTTCATAGCCCTTTGAGTCTCCACACTGACTCTTCTACTGGTTCACCCAATTCTTCATTTAAGTTCAAGCCTCCTTCACTGCATATCGTCACCATGTCTGGACCCACAGTTGGTGCAGGAACCCAACATGGTGTTGGCTCTAGTTCTATTCTAGTGGTCACATCAAGCGGAATAATATCGGGAACCGTTTCGGCAGCCCCCATGCTCCCCTTTATCGTTGGGTTAAGTCTATCAGATTTTAACCAGTTGATAAATGACCCCATACACCATGGTGATGGTTGACCTTCTATACCGACTAAGCTTCCCTTAGACATCCCGAAGTTTGAGGGTAATGATGGAGAGGATCCTACCAGCCATGTCTGATCTTTCCACATGTGGTGTTCTTCCAACTCCATAACCGATGACTTCATTCATCTTCGGCTATTCCAATGTGTTATGCTCCTATACCAATAGGTGTCATATTTCATGATTGACTTGATGAGCTCTGTAATATGTTCATATATTTTCTTGTTGCAAAGGTTTTCCATATTTTTAAAAAATCAAAAAATTTAAAAAATGTAAAGAGACTATACCCTAAAAGAAAATTCAAAGGGTGAAAAGAATAAAGATGGTTGAAAAAATGAAAGAAAATAAACCCCAAACAAAAAAGACCTAGAAAGTGTTCAAGTCTAAATGCCACTACTTTTTCATTTTTTGTAATAAACAAATTATGTGCAGTTTGTTACTTATGCCACAATTCATGAATAGTCAAACTATTTAAACTTGGCTTATTCATCTTTCAATTTCATGTTGTAGAACAGAGAATAAATATCTGACCAAACAGCGTAATCCTAGCAGATAAGTAGATAGGTAGAGTAAATAAAAGGAGCTCAATAGTTTAATCTGAGCCCTTGGATGTAATAAGTGCAGACTTAGGTAGGCTTGCCGTGTAAAAGAAAAAGAATATTGATAAGGATTTGCCAGTCTAAGTGCACCCAAATAAAGAAGAAAAGAATGTCAGGCTAAAGTAGGTAGGGTAGGTAGATGGTGTTACAAAATTACTTGTGATGGATAATGTCTCTAATTGTGTTAAATTTTACTTTTATCACAATTGCAAGGTAGACATTACACTTGATGCAGTTCAAGCAAGACAAAGTCAAATAACTAACTTCCATTCACATTTTTGCCTAAAGATTTCACTAATTCCCCCTAAAGTATTAAGGTATTTGAAAATTAAAGGGGCTCAGAGAATTTCTCTGACTTCTAGAGGGACCGGACCTTCGGCTCAATAATTTAAATGGCCTAAGTACTTAAAACCATCCATAAATCTTCATTCACTCTCATAAGTCTTTTCCTAAGTAAAATCCTATTTTACTTAGGAACAATGCACAATATCACCTAAAAACCCCTTTTTCCACTTTAAGCCTAAGTTTAAATGTATCCCGAAATGTTTTAACTTAGCACTTTCATTTCATTTATCATATTAATCTCTAACTTATATTATATAAATCTCGCCCTATTTACCCTTTCCCATGTTATTTAATTATATGTAAATCCCGAAATTATTATATACCCCGCCCTGGTTAATTATAACCATAAACACTGTTAAAAAGGGATTAATGGATTTATCTGAGATTAATTAATAGCCTAATCTCCCTGCTCCGCAAAATGGGATTAATTAACCCCTAAGGTTAATTAAGAACCTCCCCACCCTTCACAATCACCCTGATATAATTTATTAACTTTTTAATTAAATCGGGCCCGCCGCAGTTAAAGTTCCGTCATACCCCGCTCCCGTCCACCGTTAGATCTCATCCTTATCATTCAACAGTTGGTGTCAATATCGCGCCCCCCTTTGTCACCGTGCTTTAACGCGCGATCACCAAGCGGTTTTCAAACTGTACCTCCACCACGCGTCAGGAAATCCATGGAATCCCTAGCCTCCAGTCGAATACCGCTTAACTCCAAAAAGCGGTGCAATCTCGTACAACCTACCACCCTCTGCATGAGACAAAAATGTCATTTCTCACTTACATTATACGCCTGATAAATAAAAAAACCTCGCCAACCTTCAATTTGTTAAATAAAGCGAACAAACGTCATTTTCACTGTTATATGTTGCAACTGTGCTCCCATGCAAAGCGACGTCCTAGTCAACTGCTAAAGCTTTCCAACCGTCACTTGATTAAGAAAATTGCAGCAATTCAACTTGGGACCAGTTATCCTCCCTATCATTGCACTGTTCACTTCCTTGATATAGGTATTTATCCAACGTACACTGAAACCCTGTCATTTTGGTTTTCTACTGAAAATTCTACAAGAAAGGGCCAAATTCAGTTCTAGTCCAGTCTGTGGTTGCCATAAAAAGTTCCCAAACCCGTTGTTTGGCCTATTTTCTCATAGAAAACCCAAATTCCATTTTTGAATCCACAAGAACAAAAAATGGAAACCCCCGTTGTTTTGAATATCACACCGATCAATGCCCCCCATAAGGACTAAGACTATCTGCCTCTGGTAGATAAAGATTTCCAAATAAAGGACATAACCACTGGCCATAATCAACTGAAAGCCTTTTGCCAAGCCAGAAACAACTACTTAAATGGCTCAGACATCCTGGGACTGTGGGAATCGAACCTTCCCAGGTACTTTCTTCCCTCAGTCCATGTCTTTCCTAATATAATTCACCAATGTTGTGCCAATTATGATCCTAACTTGAGAGCTGTTCTGTCCCAAAGCCAAACAGTGTTATTCCCCATAACAGCTGCATCCATCAATGAAATGTTGCAATTTTCCCCTGATCAAGCCCTTACTCCCCTTTCTATGGGATATTTACTTGAAAAAACATCTCAGTTGTCCCAATTAGAAGTAAGCCACCTCGGTTAGATCTTCATGTTACCAAAGCACTAGCCTAAGGGCTTACCTCCTTATTTGCAGGCTTGCTTTATAGAAATTGGAAAACCCATTGTTTATATGATATCTTTAATCATGGGATTCAAAACCAATGAGTTTGTTGATGATGTAGCCCTAGTTTTGTTGTTAATATTTACTCTTGGACAACCTCTTGCTGTTAAATATGACTATGCTTCCTACATTGCCAATAAATTCATGATCAATTCCTAAGACTTGACAATGAAGGAGTCTTCAAATACACCACTTTCATATACCATCTTATGTTGTATTATCAGTTAGAGAACTTTCCTTTTCCTGTCAGGAAGCTTGACACCAAAGGAAATCCCAGGTCTGTCATATTTTGGAATCCCATTTTTTATAATACCTTTGAGTCCCCTTACACTTACAATGAGTTCATTGATATATTTGTGCATTATACAACCACTTTGTTGATAGGAGTTTCCCCTCCTAGGATCAGTGGTGATATAAAAAATATCCTTCAACTCTCCAAGCAATACAGAATAGGTGATTGGTACCTATACAAGAACCATACAGAAATCAGGATCTATGGGTGTGAGCTCTGCCCCTTTAAGCTACCAAAGTATGTTCCAATGAGACTATTTGCATTGGAATACTTCAGACAGATGTTTCATATAGACTTAGTCCATTTTTTTAATGCCAAAAAGAAAGCTCAACTTAGAATAAAGAATCAATTAGGCCCTTATATTTGCAATGACAGAGAAGCATGGAGAGAAGTAGAATTTTTTTTAGAAGAACATCTTAAGTTACAAAAGAGTTTTGGATGGAGGCCATATGACCCTAATAGCTTTATATGTGATAAAAGAATGAAGAACAGGCTATCACCATACATACATCATAGAATCCCAGAAATTGAACAATTTGTAAACATGGAGGAATGGAGGGAAGGGACCCTAGTAGAAGATGTTAGTGAGCAGGTCAATATAGAAAATGTTATGAGAGATCTTGAGGAAACCCTTGACCTGGATTCTTTTGGGTAGGAATCATTCAAGCTATCTCAAAGGTCAGGAACTGGTGCATTCATTGCTGGAACCTCTCAGCAACCTCCAAAGGAAGCTAGCACACCAGCAACAGAGTCATCCAAAGGCAAAGAAATAGACATCAGTTTTCAAGTCACTAAACAACCTACAATGTCAAAGTCGCCTGAAACTTCCAAAGAACAGGTTCAAATGCCAACTCCTCCAACTCAGGGCAATGTAGAAGAAACTCTCGTTTTGCAAACTCCTCTAAATTATGAAAGAAATAAAAAGAGGGACAGGGAAACTACTACCCCAACTAGTGGACCTTCAGGATAGCCTGGGACAAAAAGGCAAAGGTTGAATCCTCTTTTAGAGGAGGAAATTGTTGAAGAGACCACAGATGGTTAGAGAGAAGAAAGGGTAGTGAGCCAACAAACTTTCCTATTGGAAGGAACATTCACTAGCTCACAGAGGCAAGAGCTAGAAAGACAACATAGCGTAGAAGTATCATCCCTTAGGCCACTAGGTAAAGAGGCCTCATATATCAAGAAAACATTCACAAAAATAAAGGTCAGGAATGATCCATTGAGGCTTCAAATTTACAATCAATATTTAAAAATAGCCCCCACAAATCATCAAAAATTAATGTCAGCCTATGACATTAAAGAATGCAAGATGATAATAAGCTACTTCAAGCCAAAGGTACAACAACGTCAATCATCAGCGGATTACCTCAGAACAAATTTGGAAGTCTTGGCAAAGGATATTCACCCTATGGATCAAATTGAACTGCACAAGCAAACTGGAGAAGTGATCTATTCAACATTGACTGGTGAAGCAGTGATGGCCCACAGCTACAAAATTCTTTGGATAATACAACTGCCTAGCTAAACTTAGAAAAATCCTCTTCTCAGGTTAAAGATAATAGAATAAAGTCATTAAAAGAAATCATCATTGGATTGGGACATGATCCCAAAGATGTAAAGCGTATAGAAGCATTAATCAAAAATAAGAATGAAGATATTGTTGCCTTGAGGAAGCAGCTAAAGCTGCCTCCTCCAAGGCATCCACAGGCTACTGAGGTCATAAAACAAAAATCTGAGGAAGAGATGATGGATCTACTCTTAAAACTCAATGAAAGATTGAATGAAATAGAGCAGGCATCAAAAAAAGCACTGAAGGAAAAGTAGGGAGAGTCAACCTCTTAGCCTCCTGATGTAATACCAAACATCCCAGCAGCCACAGTAGAGGTGGTCATAGGTACAACAACAGCAGAAGCAGCACAGGGCAGCAGTGCCAATTTGAGCACAGAAGACCTAATAAAGTCAATGGAAGACATGAAACTACAAGTTTCAGAATTAAAACAGGTAAAAGAATAGTTTGCTAAGATATAAAGAAATTATGATCTATCAAAGATAAATGTTGTGGAAAAAACAAGGGAGATTAAAGCATTAGAAAATAAAGTGAAAACATTAGAAAAACATCTCACTCTTGACAAGCCTCTGGCAAAAATCAAGAAAATTCTTTGGGCCAACATCACTTAATCCATAAATGATGTTTGGCCATCCATTCAAGTGATTTTTGAGCAGATTGATCTAGTGAAAGTAGCACAAGAAGAAATTCAAAAGACAAAAGCACAATTAGGACAAATGCCTGGTGAAGCCAACAGGCTCATACATTTTTTGAATATCAAGAATAGTGAACAGCTGGAAGCACTTGGCATCACAAATAGAACAGAAACCGTTTTTGAGATCAAAAGGGTGCTAATCAAGAAAACTTTGATGTAGAATTTAGAGAAAAGATGTCATGATATGTAGGTAGAGATTAATGCTTTCATGGAGAAGTTTGCTATTTTGCAGAATAAAAGGTTACTAAGTCCTTTAGTGA
The DNA here is from genome assembly GCA_000404065.3 of Pinus taeda. Lineage (NCBI taxonomy): Eukaryota > Viridiplantae > Streptophyta > Pinopsida > Pinales > Pinaceae > Pinus > Pinus taeda. Next base: position 71,931 of record APFE031656774.1, on the reverse strand, counting down.
TTAATGACAGATTAATGAAGCATAGAGATTATGTAGATAAATTGAATAAATATGCTGGCAATCAAGCTAGTTCGTCAATAAGTGCATCATAAATAAAAGCACTCCCTATAGGCTGAGTTCTCTATGATAGTCTAGAGAACTTATTCTCTGTCGATCATGAGCTAAAACACTTGTTTCCAATTCAGCCGACATTTTTCAAATATACAGAAACTGATGAGACCCTAAGGAAACTTCAGAAACACAGATTGCCAGAGCCAAAATGGTGGGAAGAAATGCTTGAAATTTTTTAATTTATTCTTGGTAAACTATAAATTTTGGTTATTTATTGTAGTAAAAATGAACAAAGATGAATAGAGATCAAACAAGTCGAAGTGTATCAGAACAGGTAAAGGGTATCAGTTAAAACAGGGCAGCCAACATAGAGTTACTAAAGAAGACAACAACAAGATAAATCATAGGGCCTGCCTCCAGCACACTCAGTAAGAATAGGAATAGCACAACATCAGTTTACCTTCCTCCTATCTTCGAGACTAATTGTCTCTATTTTCTTATAACTTATTCTTAGTCATCCTCGAATATATCTCACTCTGTTATGAGATATTTTTTGTAATTTTTTTTGTATAAATACTCCCTCAATTGGAGTATTGATGGTATGGATTCTTAGACATTACTGTATTATTTGATTATTTTGGAATAAAGTGTTGTTGGACCAACTTTTATATGGCTTTCTGGATAAAGAATTGATGTAAAAGACTTTCCACAGATTTCTCGAATCAAACACCGGATCAATAAGTCCTCTATACCTTGTGTTTTAAAGTTTTCCTTGTTTCTTATATCATCTATGTTTCATATCTGAATGATAAACGAAAAAGAGTAATTCGGAATATGCTTGATTGAAATATGTTTCCAATTGTTATTATTCTCTATGTTTTCTTCTAAATTAGAATAAACAGTGAAATCTTAATTGCTCCTGTTTTCTAGTTCATTCACTTTGATTATTTATTAAAGAATACTTAACTGCTCTTTATTAGTAATCATTCAAGTTCCCTTTTCAAATAGGTTGAAAGATTCTTAACTGCCCTTCACCCATTTTGAAACCATTCTATTTATTCTAAGTCTTTATTTGTTCCCTGTTTAACCATCTTGCTCTGTGAAACCATCCTTTGTTAAGAAACCTAATCCAGTTAAGCCATTTTCTTTGACTCCATTATCCCAATGGCCTAAACTAGTCAGTCCTACCCCTGTGCTATTGAATATCACCACCCAAACTCAAACAAAACTCCTAAAACTTCATAACTAGCCTAATATCTTTCAAAACAAAGCTAAAAATTAAAGAGAGAGCCCCTCTGGATACAGATTGGCTAGATTCTGTATCTAAAAGATTGGTTTGTGGTTACGTCGGACCCCTTTCCCCTTCTTACAACTTCTGGGAAAAGCTAAGTGATAACATAGTGGCGACTCTGCTAGGGACTGAATAATTTGTTTGTTAATATTGTTTACTTTATAAGCTACAGACAGAGCCTGAAGTTAGCCAGGTAGCCTTTGAACTGCTCTTGCTTTGCAATTTCATAAGTAAATGAATGCAACTTCAGTCTATATTCAGTCTAGTTTATGGACTGAACATCTAATTTCCAAACTTTCGACCAGTTCCTCATGTCAAATAAATCTTTAAGAAAGTTTAAATCTCATACCTAAAGCCTCTTAAAGAAACTGTAGAAGTTGTATTGTTCAACTTATTTAGAGAAGAAACCAAAACCTACCTAGAAACCTAGCTTCAAGAAGGACTCATTACACTAGAGTTAAGCTTGATCCAAATCCACCACCTGTGTTTGAAAACCCTAATCTGGTCCCTAGGATTCTTAGGAGACAAGAAAGCCAAGAAAGTTCTGCTAGTTCTCGGCCTCTATAGAGGTCAAGATCCTGTTATGTGAAGTGGATTTACCTTGAGGACGAATCCTTTGATGAGTATTTTGAGACCTCTTTATTTGTAACTTTTTTTTATTCTGGGTTAGCCCATACAGTTCACGACCCATTATTTATTGAAGATTTACAACTTGAGGTTGTCACTTCACATCTTGATAGACATTTGCAGAATTCCATTCAATTTGAGCTTACCTTTGTAGGGACACCAAACCTTTCTGTGATCACTTCAGCCTCTCCAAGTTCATTAACAGCACCTCAGACATCTCAACCTCAAACCACCCCTCCATTCACCACTCCAAGACCAACCCCAGTTGTTGTTTCAACCCTATCTACTGCAATGGCAAATAGATACACTCCTCTACATTTACCTACCAATCCAGGGACTATGCCCTAAGACTATCAAAGTAAAATCACTCCTTTTGATGGTTCTGGTACTTACACAGCTCAGCAACATACCAAAAAAATGACTGATTACTTCGAAATATATGAGGTTGATGCTGATGATGTTAGAATGAGGGTATTTTTTCAAAGTCTGACTGGAGATGTTAGAACCTAGTTTAGATCCCTCCCTGCAAATAGTATCAATGACCTACAAGCTTTTTATATGACATTCTTGAACAGATGGGAAAAGAAGAAAGATCCTCTCCAGATCTTGTTAGAATATGAAAACCCAAGGAGAGGTACACAAGAAACTGTACAAGATTATTACACTAGGTCCAATAACGTTTACAATGCTATTCCTCAAAGCCTCAGGCCTCCTCCAGATTTAGCATTGATCAAATTCCCTAATGGATTTGATTATGATATGGCATACCAACTTAGGGAAAGGGCCCCTCGAACTTTAGAAGATATGCAAAGTATAGCTGTCAGTATTGAAGCCAACCTGATATCCAAACGAGCTAAAGCTAGAAGTGAAAGGAGGATACCTTTGAAAGAAGAACCCTCAGTCTTTGAACAGAAACTGGATGCTATTATTAAAGGAATGGATAGGCTAGGAGATAGAGTAGAAACGATTGAAAGGAAATCCCCTTGGGATGGTCTACCAAGCAATACTGGGAGAAATCCAAATTTCAGGAAGAACCAAAACCCAAACACTAGAAAAACTAGTCCCGATCAAAACATTAGGCCCCCATTCCAAGAAAATTATGTTGAAGCCTCAACTTCTGATGAACCAACAGAAGATACCCAAATCAATTTGATGGGAATCAATAATGAACAACAAGTTTTCTTGACCCAAGAGGATCAAGAAGCTCACATCCTTAAACAATTCCAAACTCAGTCAGGTGAATCTTTTGACTTTAGGGAGGGATATGATACAACCATTTATGAAGTTCACAAACAATATAACCTGACGAGCAGAAAAATAGATGTCTGAAACCAATAAACAGAAAGCTACAAAGCAGCCTAACAAAGGTAAGACCAATACCACCCCTGTACATATTCTTTCCAGAATAGATTCTAATCCAACTAACCTAATTATTGAAGATGTATCCAATAATCAACCAAATAACAAACAACTTTCCACTTCTATTCCTTCCAAAGGAGATGTGGAAGAACCTCCAGAAGTTGATTTCGAAACAACTTCAGCCCATAACCCCACTCCTGAAAAGGAGAGAAACACAGAGAATACAAAAGAAAAAGAGAATCCAGCTGTCTGAAATATAAGAACTCAGACTGAAAAACCTTTTAATCTGGAGATTGAAGTAGGCAAATTAAAAGTAGTTTTTCCATTGTCTGAATTAGCTAAACATGATGTCTACTGAAGTCAAATCAGTAAATCACTCAAAATTTCTGTTAATGAAGATTCAGTAAATGTTTTTGATGACCAGCCTGAATTGATTTTTGGCCCTGAAGTAAATGCAAAAATAGTAGATGGAGGAATCCCTCCTTTCTATGTAAGTTTTAACATACATGATAAAATATTTCATAATGCCATGTTTGATTCTAGTGCATCTCATAACTTAATGCCTAAATATGTAATGGAGAAACTAGACCTAGACATCACCAGGCCATACAAAGACCTCTTTTCTTTCGATTTAAGTCAGGTAAGATGTTTAGGATTAATTAAAGACTTGTGTGTATCGCTAGTTCAATATCCTGCCATAACCATCTTAATGGACATAGTAGTAGCAGATATTCCACCAAAGTATTGCATGTTATTGTCCAGGTCTTGGGGTACAAAGCTTCAAGGATCTCTACAATTGAACATGTCTTATGCTACTATTTCAGTGTTCGGCCAGCCCAAGAAACTATACAGAGAAACCTTAATGAAATACGTTGTAAGTAGTCAGGAGAAATCCCAAAATTTCCCTATCTACTCAGTACACTCTGATATGGATTGTTTCATTCTTTACAATGTTGAAAGTGATTCCTCAAATGAATTGGAAGTTTTAGCAGCAGAACCAAAAGAAATGACAAATTAAAAGTCTAGTGTTCAAATCCAAGAAATTTCTGAGAACACTGAAATATAAGACATCCAAAGAAACCGGAAGAAACTAAAAAACCATATGTCCCTATTAAACAGATTTCTGAGACTCCTGACACCAATTATGAACATGAAATTCTTTGGCACTTAGAATTTGATGGTTCAGTTAACAAATTAGGAGTAGGAGTAGGAGTTTAGGTGCACAATCTTGAAAATGATCATGCTGAAAGCTATGCCTACAGATTAAACTTTAGGTGCACCAATAATATGGCAGAATATGAAGCTCCGTTTCTAGGCCTTAAACTGGTTAAACGATTAGGGACAATTAGGGTATCTGCCTTAGGAGATTCTGATTCAATAATTCAACATATTAAAGGGAAGTTTCTAACAAATGATCCCAGATTAAGATATTATAGAGGAACAATGATAGAGATTCTTAGTACATTTCTGGAAACTAAGCTTGCCAAAATCCTAAGAAAACATAACTTGCAAGCTCATAGCCTCGCAATGTTTGCTAACAACTGCAAATTACCATTTGAACCTAATCATCAGTTCACAACTGAGATTAGATATAGACCAGCCATACCTGACAATTTGAAGAACTGGTAAGTGTTTGATAGTGATAAGCAGATTAACAATTTCTTAACCTTAGATGAAGAATTTTCTAGCATTAATATAGATGTAGATACAGTTAGTGAGTTTGATCAAACAAATAAGATAGAAATAGACATTTTAGAAGAAAGTGCAACTCAAATACTTCACCCAACAAAATTTACCAACAAAGAAATGCAGGATCTTAAAAATATGGATATTGATGAAATTATTGAAGGAGAATCTGAAGTTATCAATTTAAAAGATAATCATTTGCCTAAAGGATTAACTCCTTTGGAAGATCTCTTTGATTTCAATGATATTCCAAAGAAACCTAAGATAGAACCCTTAAAAGCAGACATTGAAGACTATAACTTGGGAACTGAAGAAAATCCGAAAATGGTAAAGTTATCTAAATCTTTGCCCCCTGACCGAAAACTAAAATATGTTGAACTAATGAGAGAATTCTAGGATGTCTTTGCCTATAGTTATGAGGACCTGAAATCTTATGACACCTCCATAATTCAACATACCATACCCCTGAAAGAAAAACAAAAACCATTCAAGCAAAAGCTCAGAAGAATTAACCATGTACTGCTTCTCTTAATTGAGAAAGAAATCAAACGAATGTATGAAGCAGGGATAATTGCTCCTATCAGGTTTTCAGAGTGGGTGTCTACTCTAGTACCTACTAGGAAGAAAACTAGAGAAATCAGATTATGTGTTGATTTAAGAAATGTAAATAAGGTTTCTTTGAAGGAAAATTATTCTTTACCCAAGATGGATTACATTTTACAAAGGGTAGTGGGTGCTTCTAGGATTTCACTTTTGGATGGGTTCTCAAGCTATAACCAGATTCTGGGTCATCCTGATGACCAGGAAAAAACTGCTTCCAAAACACCATGGGGCACATTCAAGTATGTCAAAATGCCATTTGGAATTAAGAATGCAGGGGAAACCTTCCAAAGAGCGATGGGCATAGCCTTTGCAAAAGAAATTCATGATTTTCTAGTTATATATCTAGATGACCTGACTGTTTTTTCTAAATCAGATCAACAAAAATTGGATAATTTGAGACAATTATTCTTAAAATGCAGAAGATATGGTATTTCTTGAAATCCTAAGAAGTTCTTATTTGGTCTAGAGGAAGGCAAATTTTTAGGCCATATCATCTCCAAAGAGGGCATCAGAATTGATCCGGTTAGAATAGAAGCTATTCTACAAATACCCCACCCTCGAAATGTCAAAGAACTTCAAGCTTTCCTAGGAAAGATTAAATTTTTGAGAAGATTCATATCTAATTTAGCTGAAATGATTAGATTTCTTAATAATATGTTGAAAAAGGATGAAAGTATTAAATGGACAATCGAAGCCAAAGAAGCCTTTGAAGAAATTAAAATGGCTTTGACCAGAACATCGGTCCTTACAAGTTCAAAGTTTGATAGAGACTTCATAATATTTTCATTTGCATCAGAACACACCATAGCAGCTGTTTTACTACAAAAGGATGATCAAGGATGTGAAAAACCCATAGCCTTTTTTAGTAAAGCACTTAGGGATACACCAGTAAAAATACAAAATCATGGAAAAACAAGCTTTTGCACTTGTGAAAGCTATTAAAGACTTTAGAGTCTACATATTGTACTCCCATGTAATAGCCTATGTACCAAATGCTGTTGTCAAAGACATCTTAAACCAGGATGGAATTGAAGGCAAACGAGGTAAAAAGATTGCTACTATATTGGAGTATGTTATTGAAATAAAACCTACAAATCTTATAAAAGGACAGGGATTGACCAAGCTCATGACTGAAACAAATTGTCAAGCCCTAGACATTAATGAACTGGATAATGAACAGGAGATAGCAACTCCACAAATCAGCCAGGTCTTCTTAGATTCACATTGGTATGTTGATATAACTTATGTATTATTAAACTTGCAGGCTCCTCCAGGGTTATCTAGAATAAAGAAAAGGTTTTTAAAGATGAAAGCTTCAAAAATTTGTGTTTTAGATAATGCTCTTTTTTGAAAAAATCATGAAGGTATTTTATTAAATTTTTTATGAAAAGAAGAAGCTGACAAGGTTCTAAAAGAATTTCATGCAGGAGACTGTGGTGGACACCTTTATTGGAAATCAACTATAGACAAAATCCTAAGGGCTGGATTTTATTGGCCAACCTTGTTCGCTGATGTAAAGAAATTTGTCACTGCTTGACATAAATGTTAAATTTTTGAAGGCAAGAGAAAACTATTACCTTTACCCCTAAGACCAATTTCCACTGAATAACCCTTCGAACAATGGGGTTTGGACTTCATTGGAGAAATCCATCCTCCCTCTTCTGGCCAACATAAATGGATTCTAACTGCCACAGACTATTTCACCAAATGGATTGAAGCCATTCCTTCTAGACAAGCCAATGACACAGTGATTATTGGATTCTTAGAAACCAACATATTGTCTAGATTTGGTTGTCCTGAAAAGATCATAACTGATAATGTTGCTGCCTTCAAATCCAAGAAAATGATAAGTTTTTGTAATAAGTATCATATTACCTTAGGCCATTCCATAGCCTATTACCCTCAAGGTAATGTTCCAGCTAAATCTTCCAACAAAAGCCTAATTAATATTATTAAGAAATTATTGGAAGAGAACAAGAAAAATTGGTACAAGAAACTTACTAATGCACTATGGGCAGACAGACTCGCTACCAAGAAATCTATTGGAACTAGTCCTTATGAATTAGTCTATGGCATGGAGGCTGTATTTCCTTCATCTTTAGGAGTTTCGGTAATGAAATTACTTCAGGAAGCTCAAGTGGGACTCAATGATATTCAAAGGAGAATAAACCAGACCATCCATCTGTAGCAGACCAGAGAAGAAGTGTATCAAAGATCCCAAGTATTATAAGAGAAATTTAAGAAAATATTTGATAAAAGAACCAAGGCAGAAAATTTCTACCTTGGAGACAAAGTTTTAAGATGGGATTCCAGGAGAGAGGATAAGGGAAAACATGGGAAGTTTTACTTCCTATGGAAAGGACCTTTTATTATCCAGGCTTTACAAGGGAACAATACTTACTATATGAAAAACTTAGATGGCACAGAAATAGAAGAAGGACTAGTTAATGGTCAGATGTTGAAACATTACTATGATCCTACTTTTTAATGTATTTTTGTTTTAACATGTACATACTATATCCTTGGTAATGTCACAGTTTAGATTGGATAGTAATTTGCTGGAGTTGAAGCCCGAAGAGAAGACCTTAAGCTTCACAAGTGTTACTGTCATACGTACAATAAAGTAACCAGCAGAAGGAGATTTCAGAGCACAGTCAAATTCATTCAGAGGCCATCGGACCTGCTGTTCTTGACTTTCCACCAGGAAAAGCCATCCCCAAGTGGAGCCAGTGTTATGCTCCTATACCAATAGTTGTCATATTTCATGATTGACTTGATGAACTCTCTAATATGTTCATACCTTTTCTTGTTGCAAAGGTTTTCCATACTTTAAAAAAATAAAAAAATTTAAAAAATGTAAAGAGAATATACCCTAAAATAAAAATCAAAGGGTGAAAAGAATAAAGATGGTCGAAAAAATGAAAGAAAATGAACCCTAAACAAAAAAGACCAGGAAAGTGTGTAAGTCTAAATGCCACTACTTTTTCATTTTTTGTAATAAACAAATTGTGTGTAGTTTGTTACTTATGCCACAATTTATGAATAGTCAAACTGTTTAAACTTGGCTTATTCATCTTTCAATTTAATGTTGTATAACAGACAATAAATATCTGACCAAACAGTGTAATCTTTCCACATAAGTAGATAGGTAGAGTAAATAAAAGGAGCTCAATAGTTTAATCTGAGCCCTTGGATGTAATAAGTGCAGACTTAGGTAGGCTTTCCATGTAAAAGAACAAGAAGATTGATAAGGGTTTGCCAGTCTAAGTGCACCCAAATAAAGAATGAAAGAATGTCAGGCTAAAGTAGGTAGGGTAGGTAGATGGTGTTGCAGAATTACTTGTGATGGATAATGTCTCTAAATGTGTTAATTTTTACTTTTATCACAAGTGCAATGAAGACATTACACTTGATGCAGTGCAAGCAAGACAAGGTCAAATAACTAACTTCCATTCATATTTTTCCCTAAAGATTTCACTAATACCCCCTAAAGTATTAAGGTATTTGAAAATTAAAGGGGCTCAGAGCATTTCTTTGACTTCTGGAGGGACCGGACCCTTGGCCCAATAATTGAAATGGCCTAAGTACTTAAAATCATCCATAAATCATTCATTCACTCTCATAAGTTTTTTCCTAAGTAAAATCCTATTTTACTTAGGAACAATGCACAATATCACCTAAAACACCCCTTTTTCCACTTTAAGCCTAAGTTTAAATGTATACCCAAAATGTTTTAACTTAGCGCTTTCATTTCATTTATCATATTAATCTTTGACTTATATTATATAAATCTCGCCCTATTTACCCTTTCTTATATTATTTAATTATATATAAATCCCCAAATTATTATATACCCTGTCCCGATTAATTATAACCATAAACATTGTTAAAAAGGGATTAATGGATTTATCTGAGATTCATTAATATCCTAATCTCCTCGCTCCGCAAAATGGGATTAATTAACCCATAAGGTTAATTAAGAACCTTTTCGCCATTCATAATCACCCTGATATAATTTATTAACTTGTTAATTAAATCGGGCCCACCGCAGTTAAAGTTTTGCCGTACCCCGTTCCCGTCCACCGTTAGATCTCATCCTTATCATCTAACAGTCGGTATCAATATTGCGCCCCCTTGGTGACTGCGCTTTAACGCGCGATCACCAGGTGGTTTTCAAACTGTACCTCCGCCACGCGTCAGGTAATCCATGGAATCGCTAGCCTCCAGTCCAATACCACTTAAGTGCAAAAGTGGTGCGATCTTGTACCGCTTACCACCCTCCGCATGCGATAAAAACATCTTTTCCCGCTTATGTCATACGCCTAATAAATAAAAAAACCCCGCCAACCTTGACTTTGTTAAATAAAGCAAACAAACGTCATTTTCACTGTTATATGTTGCAACTGTGCTCCCATGAAAAGCGACGTTCCAGTCAACTGCTAAAGCTTTGCAACCACTATCTAATTAAGAAAACTGCAACAACTCAGCCCGAGACCGGTTATCCTCCCTATCATTTCACTGTTCACTTCCTTGATATCGGTATTTATCCAATCAAGACTGAGACCTTGAAATTTTGGTTTTCTACTGAAAATTCTACAAGAAATGGCCAAATTCAGTTCTAGTCCAGTCTGTGGTTGCCATAAAAAGTTCCCGAACCTGCTGTGTGGCCTATTTTCTCACAGAAAACCCAAATTCCATTTTTGAATCTACAAGAACAAAAAATGGAAACCCCTGCTATTTTGAATATCACACCAATCAATGCTCCCCATAAGGACCAAGACTATCTGCCTCTGGTGGATAAATATTTCCAAATAAAGGACATAACCACTGGCCATAATCACCTGAAAGCCTTTTGCAAGCCAGAAACAACTACTTAAATGGCTCAGACATCCTGGGACTGTGGGAATCCAACCTTCCCAGGTACTTTCTTCCCTCAGTCCATATCTTTCCTGATATAATTCACCAATGTTGTGCCAATTATGATCCTAACTTGAGAGCTGTTATGTCCCAAAGCCAAATAGTGTTATTCCCCATAACAGCTGCATCCATCAATGAAATGTTGCAATTTTCCCCTGATCAAGCCCTTACTCCCATTTCTATGGGATATTTACTTGAAAAAGCATCTTAGTTGTCCCAATCAGAAGTAAGCCGCCTCGGTTAGATCTTCATGTTACCAAAGCACCAGCCTAAGGGCCCACCTCCTTATATATAGGCTTGCTTCATAGAAACTAGAAAACTCATTGTTGATATGATATCTTTAATCATGGGATTTAAAACCAGTGATTTTTTTGATGATGTAACCCTAGTTTTGTTGTCAATATTTACTCCTGGACAGCCTCGCGCTGTTAAATATGACTATGCTTCCTACATTGCCAATAAAATTCATGATCAATTCCTAAGACTTGACAATGAAGGAGTCTTCAAATACACCACTTTCATCTACCATCTTATGTTGTATTATTAGTCAAAGAACTTTCCTTTTCCTATCAGGAAGGTTGACACCAAAAGAAATCCCAGGTTTTTCATATTTCAGAATCCCATTTTTCATAATACCCTTGAGTCGCCTTACACCTACAATGAGTTCATTGATCTATTTGTGCATCCTGCAACCACTTTGTTGATAGGAGTTTCCCCTCCTAGGATCAGTGGTGATATAAAGAAGATCCTCCAACTCTCCAAGCAATACAAAATAGGTGATTGGTACCTATATAAGAACCATACAGAAATCAGGATCTATGGGTGTGAGCTTTGCCCCTTTAAGCTACCAAAGTATGTTCCAATGAGACTATTTGCATTGGAATACTTCAGACAGATGCTGCATATAGACTTAGTCCATTTTTGTAATGCCAAAAAGAAAGCTCAACTTATAATCAAGAATTAGTTAGGCCCTTATATTTGCAATGATAGAGAAGCATGGAGAGAAGTAGAAATTTTTTTAGAAGAACATCTTAAGTTACAAAAGAGTTTTGGATGGAGGCCATATGACCCTAATAGCTTTACATGTGATAGAAGAATGAAGAACAGGCTATCACCATACATACATCATAGGATCCCAGAAATTGAACAATTTGCAAACATGGATGAATGGAAGGAAGGGACCCTAGTAGAAGATATTAGTGAACAGGTCAATATAGAAAATGCTATGAGAGATCTTGAGGAAACCCTTGACCTGGATTCTTTTGGGCATGTATCATTCGAGCTATCTCAAAGGTCAGGAACTGGTGCATCCATTACTGGAACCTCTCAAAAACCTCCATAGGAAGCCAGCACACCAACAACAGAGTCATCCAAAGGCAAAGAAATAGAAACCAGTTTTCAAGTCACTGAACAACCTACAACGTCAAAATTGCCTGAAATTTCCAAAGAACATGTTAAAATGCCAACTCCTCCAACTTAGGGCAATGTAGAAGAAACTCTAGTTTTGCAAACTCCTCTAAATGAGGAAAGAAATAAAAAGAGGGACAGGGAAACTACTACCTCAACTAGTGGACCTTCAGGATAGCCTGGGACAAAAAGGCAAAGGCTGAATCCTCTTTCAGAGGAGGAAATTGTTGAAGAGACCACAGATGGTCAGAGAGAAGAAAGGGTAGTGAGACAAAAAACTTTCCCATTGGGAGGAACATCCACTAGCTCACAGAGGCAAGATCTAGAAAGACAACATAGAACATAAGTATCATCCCTCAGGCCACTAAGTGAAGAGACCTCAGATATCAAGAAAACATTCATAGAAATAAAGGCCAGGAATGATCCATTGAGGCTTCAAATTTACAATCAATATTTAAAAATGGCCTCCACAAATTAGCAAAGATTAATTTCAGCCTATGACATTAAAGAAGGCAAGATGATAATGAGCTACTTCAGGCCAAAGGTACAACAACTTCAATCAGTAGCAGATTACCTCAGAACAAATTTGGAAGTCTTGGCAGAGGATATTCACCCTATGGATCAAATTGAACTGCACAAGCAAACTGGAGAAATGATCTATTCAACATTAACTGGTAAAGTAATGATGGCCCACAGGCTACAAAATTCTTTGGATAATACAACTGCCTAGCTAAACTTAGAAAAAGCCTCCTCTCAGGCTAAAGATAACAAAATAAAGTCATTAGAAGAAATCACCATTGGATTGGGACATTATCCCAAAGATGTAAAGGGTATAGAAGCATTAATCAAAAAGAAGGATGAAGATATTGCTGCCTTGAGGAAGCAGCTAAAGCTGTCTCCTTCAAAGCATCCACAGACTGTTGAGGTCATAAAGTAAAAATCTGAAGAAGAGATGATGGATCTACTCTTAAAACTCAATGAAAGATTGAATGAAACAGAGCAGGTATTAAAAAAAGCATTGAAGGACAAGCAGGGAGAATCGACCTCTCAGCCTCTTGATGTAATACCAAACATCCCAGCAGCCATAGTAGAGGTGGTCACAGGTACATCAATGACAGGTGTAGCACAGGGCAACGTCGCCAATTTGAGCACAGAAGAGCTAATAAAGTCAATGGAAGACATGAAACTACAAGTTTCAGAATTAAAACAGGTAAAAGAACAGTTTGCTAAGATGGAAAGAAATTATGATTTCTCAAAGATAAATGTTGTGGAAAAAACAAGGGAGATTAAAGCATTAGAAAATAAAGTGAAAACATTAGAAAAATATCTCACTTTTGACAAGCCTTTGGCAGAAATCAAAAAAATTCTTTGGGCCAGCATCACTCAATTCGTAAATGATGTTTGGCCATCTATTCAAGTAATTTTTGAGCAGATTGATCTAGTGAAAGCAACACAAGAAGAAATTCAAAAGACAAAAGCACAATTAGGACAAATGCCCGATGAAGTCAACAGGCTCATAAATTTTTTGAATACCAAGAATAGTGAACAGTTGGAAGCACTTGGCATCGCAGATAGAACAAAAACCATTTTGGAGATCAAAAGGGTGCTAACCAAGAAAACTTTGATGCAGAATTTAGAGAGAAGTTGTCATGATATGTAGGTAGAGATTAATGGTTTCATGGAGAAGTTTTCTATTTTGCAGAATAAAGGGCTACCAAGTCCTTTAGTGATTAATGAAAGATTAATGAAGCATAGAGATTATGTAGATAAATTGAATAAATATGCTGGAAATCAAGCTAGTTCGTCAACAAGTGCATTAGAAATAAAAGCACTCCCCATAGGCCGAGTTCTCTATGACAGCCTAGAGAAGTTATTCTATGTCAAGCATGAGCTGAAACACGTGTTTCCAATTCAGCCCACATTTTTCAGATATACAGAAACTTATGAGACTCTGAGGAAACTTCAGAAACACAGATTGCCAGAGCCAAAATGGTGGGAATAAATGCTTGAAATTTTGTAATTTATCCTTGGTAAAATATAAATTTTGGTTATTTACTGTAGTAAAAATGAACAAAGATGAACATACATCAAACAGGTCGAAGTGTATCAGAACAAGTAAAGAGTATTAGTCAAAACAGGGTAGCCAGCACAGAGTTACTAAAGAAGCTAGCAGCAAGCCAAATCATAGGGCCTGCCTCCAGCACACTCAGCAAGAATAGGAACAACACAACATCAATTTACCTTCCTCCTATCTTTGAGACTAGTTGTCTCTATTTTCTTGTAACTTATTCTTAGTCATCCTAGAATATATCTCACTCTGTTATGAGATATTTTTTGTAATTTTTTTTTGTATAAATACTCCCTCAATTGGAGAATTGATGGAGTGGATTCTTAGACATGCTGTAGTATTTGATTATTTTGGAATAAAGTGTTGTTGGACCAACGTTTGTATGGCTTGCTGGATAAAGAATTGATGCAAATGACTTTCCACAGATTTCTCAAATCAAACTCCGGATCAATAAGTCCTCTATACCTTGTGTTTTAAAGTTTTCCTTGTTTCTTATATCATCTATGTTTCATATCTGAATGATAAACGAAAAAGAGTAATTCAGAATATGCTTGATTGCTCTCTGTTTTCAATTGTTATTATTCTCTATGTTTTCTTCTGATTAGAATAAACAATGAAATCTTAATTTCTCCTATTTTCTAGTTCATTCATTTTGATTATTTATTAAAGAATACTTAACTGCTCTTTATTAGTAATCATTCAAGTTCCCTTTTCAAATAGGTTGAAGGATTCTTAATTGCCCTTCACCCATTTTGAAACCATTCCATTTATTCTACGTCTTTATTTGTTCCCTGTTTGACCATCTTGATCTGTGAAACCATCCTTTGTTAAGAAACCTAATCCAGTTAAGCCATTTTCTTTGACTCCATTAGCCCAATTGCCTAAACTAGTCAGTTCTGCCCCTCTGCTATTGAATCTCACCACCCAAACTCAAACAAAACTCCTAAAACTTCATAACTAGCCTAATATATTTCAAAACAAAGCTATAGCTTAAAGAGATAGCCCTCTCTGGATACAAATTGGCTAGATTTTGTATCTAAAAGATTGGTTTGTGGTTACCTCGGACCCCTTTCTCCTTCTTACAACTTCTGGGAAAATATGAGTGATAACACAATGCACGCTCACTGGAAAAGCTGCAAAATGGTATTTAGACTAGCCCACTGCATCTTATTCCATTTTTGCGACGCTTGTTAAAGCATTCCTTTCATATTTCCAGGTACCCCTCTAGTATCACACTGGTACGGAGATATTGACCTCATTCCATCAATCCTCTACCACTCGCCTTTCTGACCATGTTCAAGAGTGGCATCGAAGGAGGAGCACATGTCATGCCCCACCTTTTGAAGACCGTGTCTATCTAGATTGGTTTATTAGGATCCTTCTAGCACCCATTGGAAAAGATGTCATGTCTCATTTTCCTCAGACTAAGGAAGAAGCTCTCCAAACTTCCCTGAGATATGACTTGATTTATGTGCAATCCATTTATGTCTATACCGTCATTCTAGACCTCCCTCATCCTGGATGTGCCAATGCACTAGGGGCATGTTACACCACCGACATTATCGTTGGAACCCTTTCACACCCTTCACCATATACTCAAAAAAGTTATGGCTATCCACAGAGGGGCACTATTTCCTCCAACACTTATGCCTCTCTGGCTAGCAACATGTTTTCAGGGCCCCAACCTGTCTACCAAACCGTTGCTTCTTCTTATGCATAGCCTAGCACTCTAGCCCCTCAACCATTAGTGCCACAACCTCCCATCCATCCTTAGCCCCAACAACCACCACTCCCTCAGGGCTAGGTGTTTGCGTAGCAGAGTGCGACCAATCCCCAAAATTCGAAGAAAAAGAATAAGGGAAAAGGTAACAAGGGAACCAGGGTAATCAAGGTAACTAACCTAGTGAACCCAAGGGGAACCAAACTAACACCAACAACCAACAACAGGGAAGCCAGCCTAAGTAGAACATATGAAAAAGCCTTGTGCATGTTGTGGTGTACATGGCCATTATACATTGAGTGTCCTCTCTTACCCGAGATGCGCCAAATGTGGGAAGCTAAAGCAACTTCTATAGGTCAACAATCGCCTCAAAATATTATGCCATCTCAACTGGAATTTCTCACAAATCCTTTCCCTCAGCAAGGATTTGTTGGAGCTCAACCTCAATTAGGTCAAGCAGTCCATTCCCCCCCAACCTTCTTGTCCTGGTGACTACCAGATCCTTATGATGAACTCTAATGTGGTTAGCCTCTCCAATATCAACCTGCAAACTTTACTGCGTCAATATGACAAGCCCTTGACTTCTTCTGCCATTGAGTCCAAAACCAAAGCATCTGTTGAGCCTCTTATGACACCAAATGGTCTATTACAAATATCTCAACCTAAAGTTGAGGTCATTCCCAAGATCCCAAAGGAACCATTACACCGTAATGCGACTTCTAACCAAGCTACCCATACATATAGATAGTTGAAGTTTTGGCGCAATCACCTACTGCCATGTCGATGCTGGAAGTCCTCCAGTCATGCCCATCTCAAAAGAAATCTCTACTAACTACCTTGGGTGCAGTAGATCCTTCTGACAATTGCTTGATTGTCTTCCCGATTGATACATCAGAACATCTCCCATTGCCTTCATGTGTTGGTTTCCAAATACCAGTTCGAGTCCGTAATGCCATCATCTCCCGATGTATTCTTAATGAAGGTGCATCCACCTGTGTGATGTCCAATACTATTTAGAAACAGCTTAAGTCACTTGAGTTGCCCCCATCCACCATCATTTTGCGTGCTTGGGATGGAGACTCCTCCCAGCCGCTTGGCATGTACCGTAACTGTCTAGTGACCCTTGTGGGCAAGACTGTGTACGTCGACATTGAAGTCATTGATGCCCCTTTGGATTATAATATTCTCTTAGGTTGTAGTTACACATATGCCATGTCATTTGTCGCATCTGCGGTATTCCACAAGATGCACTTCACCCATGAAGGCAAGATCATTACCATCAATCAATTGACTTATCTTGTCGGTGTCCGATAAATAGTCTTCGACTCCTCTCACTAGTGTTTCACTTGGAGTCTATAAATATTTCTCATTGTTGAGTGCTTTCCCTGGTCCTCCCCCTCCCATCTCAGAGCTTAAATCTATGAGTGTTTCCATGTTACAAGCATCACGGGTTGCCCTTAAGCAGTCCAATACACATGATCAACAACCAGCTCCTTAGCACCCTACTGTTGCCATCCTAGCTGAGCCCTCTGGATCCACCCCCCAGGACCTCCTCTGTTTGTGGGTGCCTCTCCTATGCTTTCACGAGGAAATGTTCCTCCAGGTCTCAACCATCCAGGAGCTATTCCCTGGAACATTACCCTGCAGGCCATATACCTTTCTTATTCCCCCTTCTGGGAGTATTTTCTATCCATATCATGGATTCATTGGTCCTTCATAACATCACCCTGGGGATCCCTATATGGTACATCGATCCCCCTGCAAGCTTTCTGCCTAGTTAGCTAAGATGTTATCATGCTTTGACCCCAGTCCAACTGGTCCCTATGGCCCTTGCTACTGCTTCAATTCCATTACAACCTCAACAAGAACCCAGTCCTGTTGTCGAAGCATCTGGCCGGGGGGCAAAGCTAAAATGAAAGAATCAAAGGACAAGGCTCCCCAAGCTCCTCTGGCTCCCAAGGCCCCAAATCTGTCACCTCCATGCGCTTTGTGTAAGGTTGTTGGGCATGCCACCAATAGTTGTCCTGAGCTTCGTCGTCTCAAACCTTTGATTCATGAAGCGTTCCATGAGTCAAATATCCCTCAGGTCCAAATTACCTTATCGAGACCAACCAAGAAACTCAAAACATTGCACACAAATCACCCTTGTTCCTTGTGTGATCATCATGGTCACTATTCCCATTTTTGCCCT
Source organism: Pinus taeda (assembly GCA_000404065.3). NCBI lineage: Eukaryota > Viridiplantae > Streptophyta > Pinopsida > Pinales > Pinaceae > Pinus > Pinus taeda. The sequence goes on along the minus strand of APFE031656774.1, from coordinate 54,011 downwards.
TGTCTTGATGAATTTCGTGATTTCCTTCAAGCACTTTGCAAATATGAGACCACTCGTAGTGGATCACCTACTTCTCTACCCATGGATTCTGGTACAACTAAACTAGAATAGGGAGACTCTAGTCCCACCATCATGATCCCCCTCGATGTCAAGATGACGGACACCACAGGCTATACCCTTTACTTGTTGTCATCCTTGAGTTCCTTGCAGGCAAACCTTTTTGATTTTTCTGTGTGTGCTTCTATCGAACCTCCTTCGATAGAATCCCAGGTCTCAACATCCGTAGATCCTCCATCTACCAACTCATCGTCCACCATTCAAGATGATGCTTATCTGAACCTTCTTTCTCATGTTTATCCACCAAGTATTATCACTGCATCATGTAGTCAATATTCCTCTCATCCCCCCATCTTCCATTTCGATGAGGACATCACAGAAGCCATCGCTACCCTTGATTATCCTTGGAACAATATGCACCATCATGTGTACTTCGTCCCATATATGGAGTCCACCACTCTAAATACATCCAGTACACCCATGACATACTGGGGGGACACATAGGCCCCTACATCTCCTTATCATCCTTTGGAGGATCTCATGATGAGTTGGGTCGAGATGCTTGAATCCATTTTTGAGCATTTGGAACACAATGACGCTCCACAAACTCCTCCTGCTATGGGGCATCATCCCCACCTTTGCATACCAGATCAGTCCCCTCCACCACATATTATGGCTGGAAGTATCCCATGCTTTGGGCATGATGGTTTTCCCCTAGCCTCTTCTCAATTAAGTCTCGGCCTAGATCCTACTCGATTTAGGTATAGTCGATTATCCTCCCATTCGTTGGATAATTTGTCCCACCAACCTCTCCGGTGAGCTATTTGGACATCGCATATCGTAGATGTTTGATACCATATATTCAAATATTCTACTTCCATAGAGTCCCCATGTTTTGACTTAGTGGGTGAGAATGATTCTAGACCTACTCTAGTAGTCCATTCTCATTTTCCTCTTCCCTTAATTCTTCACCAGGAACCATCGTTCCAAGAAGCATTAAGGCCATATTTAGACAAGTAAGGTCACTTGCTTGAAATTCGCAGATCCTGATTCTGATGGTCAGTTTGTCCACTAAGATCTCTATAAGATTTAGGGGCTTCTCCTCCTCTCAAATTGGAGGCAAAACACCTTTTTATAGGAAAACCCACAAATTTTTTCTGTTGCACATTATGACCAGATCGTAACTCCATTTGATGAACCTTTAGCACCATTGGAAAGCTCTCATCGAGTATTATAATGGGTCTTCCTTAGTTTTTGATGATTTGAAACTTCATGGGGAATCCTTTTTTCCAAGAAGGGTCACTTCGTCGCCTCTCAAAATTGAATTTTGTTCTAAAGCGACACTTTTACACCACCTCCTCTTAATTCTTGTCGTACCATATGGCAACTTTTGTCATGAGTAACCATCCTTTACTCATGTTTTGATGGTCTCCACCAGGCCTAGCCTGTGTGGCAGCGTCATTGAGTAACCCTTGTTCGGAGCATCCGTGATGAGTCACCCTTGCATTCTTGGAATCTATTTCATGTCCCATTATATCGTGTCACAATATTCCATCCATATTTGCATACATTCATCCTGTGTTGCTCATTTTGACCTCTAGTCATACTGTCCCCATCCCCTCTAGAGTTGAGTCAGTCATTGCCAGGTCAACCATGCACTTTATGCTATGACAAGGGAAGGTGTCTGTTTGTCCCTCAGTCTAATTTTTCCATTATCCCTGGTGTCCTTCCATTAGTTACAATACTTTTTTCCTTCATGCCTTAGTTGAGGATCCTTATTGCCTCATCTATCACGGTCCCTAATATGTCGACGTCAGCTCATTTATTCTAGAAGAATGACCTAGAGGGTGGTGTATCTTGGTTCCAACTTCCATTCTTGTTCGAAACCTCAAATCGAGCAATGGGTCTCATTATTTCCCTTTGACTTGGTCGTTTCGTGTTTGTGATTCATACACTTGATGGTCCAATGATGTAGCAGATTGTACCAATGATTCTCAAGTGTGTGTGAGATGTTTTAGACCTCATGAGTGGGTGGCCCTTCAAGTACCCCCCCACATACCCAGATGCATACCTATTATGCTACAACCTCAGATACAGTTCTGCAGAGTTGATGGGTTCGGTTCCTACCGCTCATAGTGTTCATAGCATGCACGTCTCCTCCAGATGATCCATTATGTTTTTCAGAGCCCTTCCTTGTTCAACACGGCTTCTCCGGTTGTTCTACCCTCCCTCCCACCTATTTTTTGAGGGAAGGGCCTTTGTATCTCATGTACTCAAATATTATTGTATTCAGTCCTGGCTCATGCTTTTCCAGGTGCAATATGTATATGAGACACATTGTATTATTTTCTGGTTCTGTTATGCCATCATGCCATGTACCATTCAACATGTACTTCATTGCTCAGTTTTATATTTTTGGGTGAACCATTATTTTTGTACTAAGTTATCTTGGCAGGTATGGGTATGCCTCCCCAACCTCATTGAGGTCCGGTACCACAACATAAAAGGAGACTTGCATTATTCTCGCCCCCTCTGTCTCTATCCTCTTTCAATTCATCTTTATTGGTCTCTCTCTCTCTCTCTCTCTCTGAATCCCCCGTGTTTTCTAAGTGATTATGTATTTACAACGTACTTCGGTCATACATTTTTCTCCTAACACTCGTATGTTGGGGGGAAATCTGTTATCACCAAAAAATTGATCACCTAGCCTAATTTACTAGATGGATTGAAGTACACCATGTAAAGCCAATTTTACCAGAGTTAAATTGCTTTCACTATGAGAAATTACTTAATAAACCACCTTTGTTAAGTAATTTATAGTTAAACCCATGAAGAATAATTAAATAAATCATTATTTATTTGTTTTTCTTCGACGAATAATTAATTAAACCATTGTTAAATTATTATTCCTTGTCATATTTGACCAAATCATGAAAAATAAACAGATAGATCATTAATTATTTCTTATTTTTCTCTAAAAATAATTAATTAATCACTAATTAATTATTATTCTTTGTCAAATTTGACTAAATCCCTTAAAAATAATTAAAATAAATCTCTTATTTATTTATTATTCCTTAACTAATTCCTGAGAAGATAAATAAATAATTTATTTATTTATTATTTCTAAATAAAAGCTTAAATATGTTTTCCCTCCTAAACAAGTATAATAAAATATTCCAAGTGGTTATTCCAAGAATGGGATCAATAATATTTTATTATTTCTCATTATTTGAGGATAAATCAAGATTTTGTTAGAAATAGAAGGATTTTCCATTCATTATTCACTTTTGATTATTTTCATTGTTGCACTCACTGTTGTACCTTTGATTATTTTCATTGTCGCACATCGAATTTTTGCTGGGTTTACACATTATAGAGGAGAGAGACTCTACACAAGCTAAAGATGTGTGAAGATAGCCAAGAATCCGTCCCATAGAGGGGGACTGGTAACATTTATTTGTTCTCTTCACAGGTGTTATAATAAAACTATTCTTTGTATATTTGGTTTCCATTGGATGATTGGAGTTATTACTGTTTCTTTTTGATGTTTAACTATGATTGTGGCATAGATTAGAATTTTGGTAGGTTTTGTTTCTATCAATTGCTGCAAATCTACAATGTTTAACAACCATTTATATTGTTGAGATTGTTTGTCATCCACAATCTTAAGTGGGTTCTTTTCGTACATCTTTGAGAAGAAAACACTACAACAATGCAGATTTGTCCTCCAGGTCTCTCTACTACCTATTCCTCCTTACCTTTTAAAATTGTGCAAATTTATCTCCTAGGGTCCCATCCTGCATCAGCCACTGATTGTCTCAACTACACAATCTTGTCTTTGAGTAGCCCCTACACAATTTTTCCCCTTAGTAAGGATTGTTCTTAGAAGTTCCTCAACCAATCCTGAGCTGTGCTCTATGCAGTCTTAGTGACCAACCTCTCTCCTTATCACTTGGAACCACATAATGCGTAGTTATTGGGCCCTCTTTCTAGCCTGTCACCTATCCCAAGCTAAGTCCATTGATAAGAATGCATCATCCTAGACTAGGGATTTTTCGGATTGATGTCGTGCCGTCATGAGTGAATTGCAATAATATGTACATTGCTTGATCATGGTGAGATGATGAAGAAGGAGAATAAGAAGGAAACATGCTTGAAGACTCACTTACAGCTAGACTGACAAAGAAACCTATCAAGAGAAAGCACACGGAGCACATGTATGCAACCACCTCTCAAGATCAAATATGATTGAAGACCCCACATCATCAAGCTATGCAGAGGAGAAGAGAAAGCACATCCAAGAACACATCTATCACTCAGCAATAACAATGTCTTGACATTGCCACCTCAGCAAGCCAGTCCATGCTAGTAGTATCATGTCAAGTTGTGTCATGAGTTTTCAAAGGCCACATCACTATTATGATCCATGTATATTGTAAATCAAATGTAATGTAAAGTGGAAGTTGAATGGACACATATGAATATGAAGAGTCATGTCAGTTGAAAAGTTATAGGAAGTTGAGAAATCATGATGGTAGTCAAAGTGTCACAAGGGTAAAGCATCACCCCTTGGTTATATATAGCCCTTCATTGTATGAGAAAATGAATTTTTCACCTTGGCTCCTATTGTCACTCACTTCTTTATAAAGTTATTAGTTGCTTAGAGTGCATAAAAGCAGGGAAGGTTGAAGCCATTTCCCAAGCCATAGGAGCTATCAAAGCTTAATCAAACCCTCTCCATTGTGTAGTGCTCAGAAAGAAATTTCCAACGGTATATGGAAGTTTGAAAATGGACCTTTGGATCATAAGATATGGCATGTTGTAGTTACCCATGGAAAGTGAGAAGACAAGGAGGAAATGAACAAATATGAAGGAAATCACATATCACAAGACCATGAGCCAATCACAATCACAAATCAACTATCAGTGGGTCTAGGTAGAGCTATTTATCATATCAGAGGTTAGGGGCAGACCCGCATACCGCAATCCCACATACCATATCCCGCAATATCACTATATTGTTGTCTCGCAATCCCGCAACCCACAACATTGCAGTCTCGCACACACCAAAACCTTGCGTTATCACCGATTTGCGATATAATGTTAATGTTGGAAATAATACTGAGAGGGGGGGGGGGGGAATCAGTATTACCATATCAGATACTTTTTCATTTTCATACTCAGATTCATATACGGAACTTCAGTTAAGGATATCCGCGTATATATGCGACTGTGTTAAAAGCAACTAGCGTACATCCAGTAACCTTTATGATTTAGTTAGTTCATCTTCAGTGAATGCATCAGAACATTATTAACCATATGAACAGTAAATAGAACAGATCATCACACATAAAGAGCACACATGAACACCATGATATAAGGTGGAAACCCAATGTGGGTGAAAACCACCTGCTGCAATTTGTTTCTATCTTCCTTTAATAAGAAACTTCTTTTACAATGTACTGGTGCAGTCCTTTACCAGTATGCAGGCTTCTACCTGCAGAAGGCTACAACCTTCTTAGCTCTTGTACTAGCCATTCCATTTACTAGTACGTAGGCGTTGGCCTATTGAAGGCTCCAACCTTCACTCGTTTTCCAGCTGCTCCTGGAAGGGAGCTACAACCCCATGGCTCTTGTACTGGCCAATGTGTTTACCAGTACGTAGGTGCCGGCCTACAATCATCCAGGGACCACGTTTCATACATTTTCATACTGGATCCATAAAACAATCACAATTGCAATACAACCTGCATCATCAATCTCTGAATCACCCAATACTGAAACCCTGTCAACAACACCATCACCAGAACATAGAACAGACTACATAACTCTACAACAACAACCAAATCCAATAGAAACTTCAAATATCATACTTCATATTGTATACGCTACTTGGACGAACCCAACCTGCGTGTATACGCGCTTTTACCAAAGACAACCCGCGTACAGATCTCCAAATTCTAACTCATAACTTTGCAGTTATTTCAGACATCAGAACATACCCAGATCATAACATTCATACAATAAACATGTGTCAATAGATCTAGTCTATCCATAATCAAACCATATAAAGATAATCATTCCAAGCCTTAAGATCCCGTTCCATCGTTCATCATCCTCCACATGAGTGCAACCTTGGTTTAAATCAAGTAAGGCATCACCACCATAACCAGTATCTGGATCTCACACTTCATCAGAGATTCATCACTTGCACCCTTTCCCTTTGGCCTAATGATCTTCTCCTTATATAGGTTTAGGCTTCTCTCAATACCATGGCCCAAAACCATGTTGAGCCAATACCTTGGACCCAATACTTGGGGTCAACACTTCAGACCAAATACCATGGACCAATACCAAAATACCATGGATAAAATACCACAGACCAAAACCATGGTTTCTGACATGTACGCGCCTTTCTTTCTGTGAACCTGCGTGTGTACATGTACGCGCCTTTTGCTCCGCTAACCCACGTATATACGCTCCTTTGTATATAGTGAAGCTGCGTGTATAACCTGTGTGTATAGCCTACTTGGTATATAGCGAACCTACGCATATACACAACTTGGTACATAGTGAACTTGCATATATACTCATCTTTCTTCATTCTTTGTAGTCTGATCATCAATTCTTTGCTACTGACCTGCTGCACTATAATCTATCATCTTGCCATCAAGGACAACACTTGTATCATAATACCAACAATCTCCCCCTTTGGACTTGATGGCAAAGCTGACTTGTCATACTGAGAATTGTCATTTGAGTTGTCTTGCATCCCATGTATTCTGTCACATCTGATATCCCTTTTGTAGATTCATCTAGTTATATATAAGTGAGTTGTTCTTCTAGGAGTGGGTTGCCATCAAGTACAACACATGCATCATAATGCCAACAGTTAAATCATTTGGGATTGCCAAAAAGGCTTAACAAAGGAAATGCATGCAAAAATAGGGACAGGTTGGCCCTTCCTCTCTCCTGCACGTGACGATACACTTTATCAGAGGTTAGGGGCCCCAAGCACAGTGAATCCCGCAATCTTGCGATATTCGCAATTGATGGAGTAAAGTGGCTACCACTTTAAAAACCTTGTGATCTCGTCGATTTGCGATACAGTGTTAAATCATCAGGGAGGGGCCGATTCTATTTAACAAAGGAATTCATGAAAAAGCCAAGACTGAGTGGGCCATTTTCTCTCTCGTCCAAGGGGCCATGTGGTGCAATCCCATTGGCCATATGTATGATATGGCAGATGATGTCATCAGTGACATGGTAGTGAAAAAATGACGTGGCAGTACGAAGGACACGTGGCATTCAAATTTAGTACTTTTAGGGGTCCTATAGGGGCATTTCTGAGTGACACGTGTCAGTACTCACATGGTCTCACGTGGCAGTGATGACATCACCCCCCGTAGATTAGCAATCACACATAGCAAAGACTCTCTTCTGTCCAAGATCCTTTTAATATTATGATTGTAATAAGCAGGGATCCTACCGGACGTGATATATTATGTGATCTGGCCTATAAAGCCCCTATGTCCGGACAGTTAGCCAACACTCAGAAAGAAAGTAAAAGGGGCTTCCCCTCCTGTAGTGTGATTGTGATACTCCCAGTGGGCCTGACCCCGCGGATCAGGGATCGTAGAGTTCAAGGGGAAATAACAGTGGCAACGCTCTGAAAATGTTGAAGTGCGGGAGTTCATATAACAAAGGAAAGAATCCCCCAGAGAGGAGCCTGAAGGCCTTAATGCTCAAGGACTCAACACTTGGTCGCAGCCCTTGGTCATAAGAAGGAAATATCTAAAAGGGGCTATACCAAAAGGGGCCTAAGAGGAAATCAAAACATGTCTATTTTGTAATATTTCAATGATAAAGGCCGCACTCGAAGGAATTCTTATTACATTGTAAACACATCCCTAGGCAGACTAGGAGCATGATACAAAGCTTTTAAAGATGGATGGTCTAGAAGCTCCAACATTGAATAAGAGTATGGTGCGGTCATGTACCAGTATGGGGGGCTCAAGATCGCTTAATGATTCAGCATGGGCCTCCACTCGACTTCAGAGAAAGAAATAATCAAGAAGTTAAGGCATAATGGATGGAAACATGCTGAGCAGTAGAGGGACACTCACGACAGACATGTGGCGTGACTAGAGGCCATTCATAGGAATAATAGAAGGGACACTTCCTCTATCATCCTCCAATTTTCTTTTTAGTTATGCAATTCCCATTTATTTCCAAGAACGGAGCGAATCCAAATTGTAAACGTTTTGGGCAACAATGCCTTACATAGGCATAGACAGGTAGTCTAGCAAAATAGATGGAGCTCTGGCTAAGACATTTTTGTAACTGTAACCCAAGCTCCCCTTGCTATAAATATGGGAAAGAAACACTTATTCAAGGTTCCAGAATTTTGTACTTGCAGGGTCTGAATTCTAAGATGCCACTTTTGGTTCTATTTGCTTATTCATGGGGGACTTGATTGATGTTGTGCTGAATGTTATGGATTGGTTATTTGGACCCTCTAAGTATTAATGAAACTTCCCTAGTGATTCCAAGCATGATCAATGTGTAGCATGTTTCCTCTCGGTAAATCTCATTTCATTTCTGTTTTCCCATTTTTGAAATAGTGTAATGAAGATGTTGGTTTCTCCCTGATTTATGGATTTATCTAGGCTGCTAAATAGAGAACAATACCCGAGTTATATTACAAATTTACTTGTGTTATTCAATAGCCTACAATACCTATAGTAATTGTAGATTTATTTGTGTTATTCAGTTAACCTACAGCTCCTGTGTGAGCCCAGATACACTCATGCTATTTGGTGCTAATGATACCCATGTGATATCTGGCATGAAACCTTAATTAGCATACAGTTGTTTCTACCATTTCACCTCCTTCCGCTTACATATTTCTACTAGAACATGGTTGCTCATGATTCTATTTGTTTACAGCCCTATGCATACATTTCCCTCCTTCCTCTCCTCCTATCCACCATCACTACAACTTCAGTATTAAGCTATTTCATTGTTGTGTATCTGCTAATAGAAGAAGACATTTATCTTTGATATTGCCTCGATATACCCCCCACATTTGGATCCATATGTTGGCTTGAGTCTTCCTAAATGAAGTCCTATTGAACCAAGCCCCTTTTATTATCTTTTTATTACGTGACGATTGGAGTGCTACAAAAACCCCCTCACAGATAATCTTCCATGCACTCCTCTATTTAAGATGTCCTCAACACTGATCTATAATCAACCTAGAGGCTGTCTCTAGGAATCTTTCTCTGTCTCCTAAAGAACTTGTGCTCTAGGTGTCATTTGAAGCCACAAAACCTTTCTGGCGTCGTTGCCAAGGAACGAATTAGAATATTTTTCCCTGGGTATGACAAATTTTTACATTTCCTTTGTTAGGTGAGCAAGGGAAGTGTGGGTTGAAGATCTCTCACCTTGACGACTCCACTGTCTCAGTTTTATGGTAAACATCCTGGTGACTCCACTGTCCATTTCTCCATTTGACCATCTTGGATTTCAAGTAGCCTCATACTCGATCTAATGCTAGAGTAGCCGAAAACCTTCCTCACCTGTGAAACTAAGATCACTCATTTAGGAAGGTTTTCGAAATGGCCATATTCCTGAATTCCTGGCCAACAAATTTTCCCCACTGAATTTTTCTTCTATTGCTAGTTATCCCAATCATGTTCCTTCATTTCATGAATGGTATACCTATTTTCCTAGATTCAGTGGGAGCATAGATGGAAGGCCTGACCAACAACTCAAAGAATTTCATGAATGCATGGAACAACAGGGTATTTTTCTTGAATATGTACAAATGAAGTTGTTCATGTATTATTTAGAGGAGGATGCTAGAGTTTGGTACAAAATAATACCTCAAGGGAGCACATATTCCTTAAGAAGTTTTCATACAACATTAATTCACTGTTACAAAGGACTATATCCACTGAATGCTCTGTTTGAAGATTGTTGTGTATATTTTTATGATGAAGACATTCCCGAGGTTGATGACCCTGCTAAAGATGTTTGTGGAGCTCCACTCCAAGGAAACATATACTTGCATCAAGAATCATCACCCAATGAGTAAGAAAGAGAATAAGGAAACATCATTGCGCTATAAATAAACCCTCAGAGGTTTGATTCAATTGATCCTTCTTATGTCGTATATGACGTTGATGGAGAGTCAAGTGATGTAGAGCCACCACAATCCTAGTCATGGGAAGAGGCACAAGAAGCAGAGGCCTTCTGGGAGGTTAGTAAAGAATCTCTAGTCTACAATGCACACCCTTTAGCTGGAGAACGAGATTAAGATCCTCCTCCGATTTACCATTCCTATTATTAAGAAAAGGATGAGATGGCTATGGATGTTCAGAAGGAGCTGTTTACCAGCAAGTGGAGAGCTTGCTCCCAACAACAAATTTTTCAAGAAGAGCCCGAAGTTGAAGGACAAATAGCGTCTGTGATTATTTATCATAGAAATATTTCCACTGGGAATTCTCAGCGGGGCCTCTACTTTATGACTCTTACAGTTCAGAGGTTGAAGACTCCACTGCAGATTTCCAAGAGGGTTGGCCCTTTGAAGAATGGGTAGTGAAAGATCAACAACAAGTTTTTCTTGAAAATTCTGAGGCCAAGGAGCTAAATAGTGTGTGTGGCTACTCTGATCAAGAAGACATTGATCAGTAGAATGTTTGTGAAAAAGAGGTAGCTGCAAAATTTCCTTGTAAATTCCATGACCCTGTGGCTGAGTACATTAGCCTATTCTTAAGCGAACAATAGAGGTTGTATCAACAACATGTATCAGGTTCTTTATTTGAAGATTTTTCATGGTGCATGCTTGCTTTAATTTTTATTTTTTAGCAATGTGAAGGCATAAGGCCCAGTACTCTAATGTTGGCCTATCTCCATTGGAGGGCTGAACTAACTTAGGTGAATTAAGCCCTGTGCATAAGTAAGAATGTATATAAATAAGCTCACTACTCGAGAATTTACTCTCTAGTTGGTAGGATTTATTTTTCTACATTGTAGATGGATGAGGAAAGCCCCATGGAGATTTTATGGTTGCAAAGTTCCATTATATTTCTGACTCCATGCCCAATGGTGAATGATACTGGTCTGCAGGTTCTCAACACCTTGCCAACAAGGCACAATCCCTAGTTGGAGCCAATGTTGTCACTCACTGCTTTATAAATTTATTAGTTGCCTAGAGTGCAGAAAAGTAGTGAAGGTTGAAGTCATTTCCCAATCCACATGAGCTATTAGAGCTTAATCAGACCCTCTCCATTACGTAGTGCTCAGAAATATCTTTCCAACGATATATTGAAGTCCAAAAATGGACCTCTGGATTATAAGATATGGCATGTTGAATTTACCCATGGAAAGGCAGAAGAAAAGGAGGAAAGTACCAAATACAAAGGAAAATCACATATCGAAGGACCATGAGCCAATCACAATAAGAAATCGGCTATTGGCGGGTCTAGGCAGAGTTGTTTAATGCATATTGGAGGCCAGGGGTAGTCCTGCATCTCGCAATTCTGCATCCTGCAAGTCCTCATCCTGCAAGTCCCGCATCCTGCAAGTCCTGCATCCTACATGTCCCTCATACAGAATCCCACAATATCGCTATATTGTAGTCCCATGATCCTACATCCAACAAAATCATAGTTTGCACACTTCAAAACCTTGCGTTATCGTCGATTTGTGATATAATGTTAAATCGCTGGGGATCGCCGAAAAGGCTTAACAAAGGAAATGCATGCAAAAAAGGGACAAGTGGGTCCTTTCTCTCTCCTCCACATGGCAGTACGGTTTATTGGAGGTCAGGGGCCTTGAGCATAGTTAATCCCACAATCCTGCAATATCGGCAATTGGCAGAGTAAAGGGGCTAACATTTTAAAAACCTTGCAATCTCACTGATTTGCGATACAGTGTTAAATTGCTGGGGAGGGGCCAATTCTATTTAACAAAGGAATTCACGAAAAAATAAAGGTTGGGTGAGCCATTTTCTCTCTCCTCTAAGGAGTCATGTGGCACAAACCCACTGGCCCGTATGTATGACAAGGCAGCTGATGTCATCAATGACGTGGCAGTATGGAAATGACATGGCAATACAGAGGACATGTGGAATTCAAATTCAACATTTTAAAGGGTCCTATAGGGGCATTTCTGGGTGACACATGTCACCACTAATAGGGTGACATGTGGCATTAATGACATCACCCCCCACAGATCAGCGATCAATGATGGCACGCAACAAACTCTCTCTATCGCCCAAGTTCCTTTCAGGCTTGCGATAGTGATAAGTGGGGATCCTCCCAAACACGATATATTATGTGATCTGGCTTATAAATCTCTTGCATCCAAATAGTCGACCAACGCTAAGAAAGAAAGTAAAAGGGCCTTCCCCTCCTGTAGTGTGATTGCGATACGCCCGGTGGGCCTGACCCTGCAGATCAACGATCACAGTGTTCATGCGGAAATAAGAGTGGCTACCCTGAAAACACCGAAGTGCGGGATTTCATATATCAAAGGAAAGAAGCCCCCAGATAGGAGCTTGAAGGCCTTAGTGCTTGAGGACTCAACACTCGGTTGCAACCCTTGGTCATATGAAGGAAATATAAAAAAGGGGTTGTACCAAAAGGGGCCTAAGAGGAAATCAGAATGCGTCTACTTTGTAATATTTCAATGATAAAGGCTCGCACCTAAAGGACTTCTTGTTACATCGTAAACACATCCCTAGGCATACCAAGAGCATGATATAGAATGGAAAGAACTAACCAGGTAGTTAAGGAAGAATGGATAGAAACCGGTTGAGTAGCAGAGGGATGCACACAACAGAGACATGGCTTAACCAGAGGCCATTCACAGGAACAACAGAGGGGACACTTCCTCCATCATCATCCAGTTTTCTTTTTAGTTCGACAATTTCCATTTATTTCTAAGAAGGGGTCAAATCCAAATTGTAATCGTTTTGGGCAACAACACCTTACATAGGCCGAGACAGCCAATCTAGCAGGACAACTAGAGCTCTGGCTAAGACATTTTGGTAACTGTAACCAAAGCTCCCCCTCTTATTATAAATAAGGGAAAGAAACAATTATTCAAGGTTTGGTAATTTCGCACCCGCAGGGTCTGAATTCTAAGATGCCACTTTTGGTTCTATTTGCTTATTCATGGGGGACTTGACTGATGTTGTGTTGAATGTTATGGATTGGTTATTTGGATCCTCTAAGTATTAATGAAACTTCCCTGATGATTCCAAGCATGATCAATGTGCAACATGTTTCCTCTTGGTAAATCTCATTTCATTTGTGTTTTCCCATTTCTGAAATAGTGTAATGAATTTGTTGGTTTCTCCCTGATTTATGGATTTATCTAGGCTGTTAAATAGAGAACAATATGTGAGTTATATTACAGATTGACTTGTTTTATTCAATAACCTACAATACCTGTAGTAATTGCAGATTTATTTGTGTTATTGGATTAACTTACAATACCTGTATGAGCCTAGATTTACTCATGCTATTTTGTGCTAATGATACCCATGTTATATCTAGCATGAAACCTTAATTAGCATACCATTGCTTCTACAATTTCACCTCCTTCCTCTTACATATTTCAGCTGGAACATGGTTAATGAGGATTCTGTTTGTTTTCAACCCTATGCATCTATTTTCCTCCTTCCTCTCCTCCTTTCCACCATCACGACAACTTTAGTATTAAGTTGTCCCATGACCACTAGAAGAAGACATTTCTCTTTGAGATTGCCCCGATATACTCCTCGCATTTTTGGATCCATGTGTTGGCTTGAGTCTACCTTAATGAAGGCCTATTGAACCAAGCCCCTTTTATTATCTTTTTATTACGTGACAATTGGAGTATTGCAAAAACCCCCTCACAGATAATCTTCCATGCACTCCTCTATTTAAGATGTCCTAGGCACTGGTCTAGAATCAACCTAGAGCATGTCTCTAGGAAGCTTTCTCTATCTCCCGAAGCACTTGTGCTTTAGGTTCCATTTGAAGCCACAACATCTCCTACCACAAAGCACAGAGAGTTACAGTCAGTTCTTTGAGGAGTAAGGAGTGACTCCAATGTCCCACTACTGGGGCTAGTGATGTACAATGTAAATATGTGTCTTGGAACTTTTTCTTAATTACAGAAGCCTTTTCAGGCCAACATGTTTCCATGCATGACTTATGGGTGTTTGTCAGATTATTTTGTGAGCATTTATATTTCATGTTTGTTTTCACATGTATTAAGATAGTGGAACTATTTCGGTTGTTTTAGGGCTTATCTTGTTTGGAATGTGCTGTAATGGTTGCCACTACTGTCTCATCCTTATGGACTATTCCACAGGATACTAGAAAAACATTTCCTTACTTATCGGTTATAACAACCATTACATATGCTATGGACTACTCCGCTAGATGGTAGACAAATGTTACCCTGTTCATTGGTTATAACAGTTGTCACACCCACTACGGGCTATTCCACTAGATGTTGGGTAGGCTTTTTTGGTTCATGCGTGTCTCTTCCTGGGTGGTACTATTAACTCTCACTTAGAGGCTCACTTTTCTTCCCCATTTTTGAGTAAGAGAACCTAGACACAGTTGCATTGCACACTCACCAAGCATACTCACCTTGTTGTTCAAAGATACCATTACATTACTCTCTTGTGCTGACAGTTAGAGCCAAGGCAAACCTTTAAGAATTTGGCAATCGGGCCATTATACCAGATGGGATTCCTACACCAAATGGTGTGAGCTTTGATTGGGACCTCATATTGGGGAGATCCTTTGAATGTTGGTAGATCCAACACCGTTAACACCTTGTTACGCCAAATATCTTAATTTCAAAGCATAAATTCAATATGATTCCCATGTATGCCACTTGGACACGTGTTGGACACCCAACTTCTATAATCGATATGTGTGATATTGATTGGATTTAAATTTCTCCTGACACAATTATTCTTTTGGTAGCTTTTCAAGTATTTAATTGTTAATCGTTGCATACGTTTCTAACCTATTGTTGGCCCATGTTAATATTAATCGGAAGAATGAATCCTTTTATGTATATTTATAAATATAACATAAAAAAAGAAGAAGATGGAGTTCTTAAGAGGCCAAAATGTTTTCCATGGAGAAACATACCAAAATGCATGAAATACATGAGTAGTAGAGTGGCACATGGAATACTACAAAGTGTTTGTCATTTTCAAAGTTGAAGATCCTTGGAAATTTTAGTTTTGAATAGATTTGATATTTTCAAATCTAGATATTTTATAACAATGAATATGGTGCCATTTTAGGATGCAATTATCAACCCATAAGAAGATTTCATTTTAAAATATTTTGTGGAATTGAATATTCAAATTATTATGAATTCTAAATATGATAATTATAAAAATTTCTATATCGAAAATAATTCTAATATTTATAAGAATATTGTGAAAAAATTATAAATTATATAAATTTCTATATCATGAATGTTTTTGGAAAAAATTATAATTGCAAAAAAAAAATATAAATTCATCTAATTATATTTTTAAATTTAAACATGTAATTTATCTTAAAAAATTTCAATTATTTAAATTTTTAAAAAAAAATAAAAATAAAATATAACTGTACTTTGTGAAAAAACTCTAGATGCACAAACCCCAAATATAAATGCTCAAACGCTCCAAAATACAATTTAGTAAAGTACATGATGTTTTTTTCAAACCTTTTACATACTGTGAATAAATAATCACATATTCTGACTAGATGCATGTAGAATACTTTGCAAATCATTAACAAAGTCTTCACATAAGAAAATGCACAACCAACACTTTTCCAACCATCAACACACACCTTCACATATACCAATGCCTACCCAATTAATCTTAAACAAAGATCAATTTCACTTAATTATATAGGGATATTAATATGAAAAGAGTTAAGATGGACATAAATTACATAAGAGGAAAGCAAAAATATTAAATGAATTAAAAGTAAAAAATACGAAGATAAAAGAAAATAAAAAAATAAAAGTATATAATGAATTAAAAGGGGAAAGAATAAGAATATATATATAGAACAAAATATACAAATTTAAAGAGTAAAATATAAATTTAATTAAAAATAAATATATAGAAAAAACAAAGAAATTAGAATGAAGGTGAAAATCTAGAGGAATAATGTATGGGGCAATAAAAGATAAGAATAGAAAAAGAGTATAGTAAATATAGATTTTAGTATAATAATGTGAGATTAGAAAGGAAGGAATTGAAATTAAAAGGAAGCAATTTTAGATTCTCACTATTTGAATTTATTGAAGAGTGGATTACACAGAAAAAAGAAAAAAGGAAAAAAGTTATTAGCAAAAATTAGGGATTGCATGTTATTGTAGAATATGGAACATTGTCACTAGATGCCAATGAAGATGTTGAAATATTGAAGTAAATGAGAATAACTATGCCTATATTTAAATATGAAAATTAATAGCTTGAAGCTAAATCATAATAAGGTGATAGCTTTGTCATTATATAATAGAAACCAACATAGAAATGGAAGTGGAAATTGAAATTGAGATTGACAAAGAAATTGAATTTGACATCTACATTGAAATCAGTGCATTAATTTCAATGTACATGCATTGATAGAATACTCCGAAGAAGAATAAGTGAAATCTATGTTTACAAACCATGAAATAGAATCTAAATCTCAACAAGAGGAATTAAAATAAGAAAAATTCCATAGTCTTCAGAACATAATCTACCGATGGGATTCACCTGGATGCACATATTAACAACACTGCAATTGACACAAAGGGAGAGTAAACAGGAAGATGAACATTATTTGTAGTCACAATCCTACGAAATCCCATGCATACAAGTTTTTCTATTAATTTCTGGAAATATTATTTGTCTCTTTCATGATCAAAAGTAGACATAGACATGTAAGTTAGCAAATCCTTTTGATTTTGAGAAAACTTTATTTCAGTATACATCTTGATAATCTCTAGATCAATGTATCTAGAAATTTACATGTACACTAAAATAAATGCATTATAATTCAAATAGAAAATTGAAATTTAAAAGTACACTCAAATTAATGTAGTGATTTCAATGTACATTTTTTATCATTTCTAGATCACATGTATAGAAATATTGCATGCACATTGAAATTGACACATTGGTTTTCGTGTACATTTTTCATCATTTATATATCAACACATGTTGGAATGGACGTGCACATTGAAATCAATGTATTAGAAATAGAAATAGAAATACAACTATAAATATAATAGAAATTGAAATTGATGTGTACATTTAAATAATGTTTTATAAATTGACAAGTGCATTGAAATTAATAATTATGTATATACTGGAATTGAAACACAAACTGACATGTACATTGAGTTTAATGTGTTAGAAATTGACATGTACACTGAAACCAACACATTTAAATTCAACATATTGATTTATGCGTATGTGCATTGATTTCATTGTACTTTTTTATCATTCAACATTGTTAGTTTATTTATATTCAACTTATTCCTCATTTAATTCTTGAAATATACTTTTGAATAATATTCTCATTGTTCTCAAGAAATTAAGTAAATTTTAAATAACCATATTCATGTGAGACATATACATACACATAATTTTTATCATTTACAAATTGTGTCAATATACTAAAAACTGAAGAAGGTACATTGACATTGATCCTTCTTGAGTAGATTGACAAGGATTCAATATCTTAAACATTTCATTTTGTTATCATTCAAAATCTTCATCATTTTTTATAAATTAATTGATATATGTATATTTATATTAAAGAAAAGCGGGAAAGGGCCTAACGCCCTTACATATGTTCTCAACTAAAGTATTTGAATCTTTATCATAGTAAATTGTGAGTTTACTGGTCTGAGTAGGATTGCACCAACTTATACAAAAAAAATTACAACTATAGATTCTGCAATAGGACCCTAGAAATAGGACACACTTACAAAAAAACATTCTTTGTATAAAGAGGAAAAGACAAAACTAGTCGTAGAAGCCAAAAATACTTTTAGGCCTAAGGGAAATCACCCAATACTACATCCACCCTTGTCGGGACCCTTTGGGTGATGAGATATTTTACCACCAAGGAGAGAGGCACCAGGAGCATGAGTTCCATTTGAATTTCTTCTACAACAGACTATGAAAGCTCTAGAGTAGCAACTCGGTCCATGAGGAGGATAATTTCCTCCTTTAAATCATCCAAAGTGTCCTCTGTTTCAACATGATGAGTGAGGATCTTTGCCTCCATGAAAAGTTAGAACGAGCTTCTTTGTCGCTCCACCATGTTGTCGAGCTTATTAATTGAGAACAACAATGCCTAAGAGGCATTTAACATCCTTTCAATCACATTTGAGAGCTCCACATAGTCATGGGGATTTGCCATCTTGAGATGAAGAGAATAACTAACAATGCAACAAATCATAGACGGACAATCCAAACCACCAAGAGAATCAACCAAATTCCAACGAGGGGGACAGAAGGCCGAAGGAATTGATATATAGAAATGGATCGAAGCCTGGCACGAGCCAACCTACATTGAAAAGACTAAAATCCTCATTGCAGAACAACTAACAAATGTGGCCTACAACAATGGGGTGATTAGAGTCAAACGAAATAAGTTTTTCCTCATCGATTGTGCCCTGGCCCCCTTATAACACTAGATTTGGATATGATTTAAACGATCCTCCATTAAGTGGAAATTACCAAAGTTATGGAGAAGCGCCTTGGAATGTGTCCACCTGTACTCTTTCATTAAACACTTGTTATCCCTGCTATGATTCCGAGACTGCAGAAAGAGAGGAATACACTAAGGAGGAAGATCCTGACAACCCACTTCATCCAAAGCCTTTGACAAATGCTGAAAGGCATGCCATAATATCAAAGAATTAATATGACTTGACATGTTATGGAATTGGGATATGGTTCTTCCTATGATTATAACTAATCTCTCCTTGGGCCATCATAGACCCTTTTTTTACTAATATATCGGCCTCAAAATTCAAATGACGAAGGATCTGATAAAATTTTATTTTGCCAAACTTTGACAATAAGGAGATAATTCTTTGACTAGTTGTTGTTGATTCCTTATAGATGGATGACTTGGCCTTTGTGAGTTGGAAAATAACAAGCATTGAGTCTCTGAAAACATTTAGTTTTGAGATTTTGCGTTCCGCCACGATTTCGAGACCCTTCCATAAAGTGAAGAATTCTACATGGTTGTCGGTTGCTCTTCCAATACCCTAGGCGAATTGGTACACCATTTTCCGTTTGGGACCAAATAAGATCCCTCTCACTCCATGCTCACTCCAACCTCTCCCATTCAATGTCTTCATCATTAAACAATGTTACTTTGTTATTTTTCAAATTCCTAATGATGTAAATTTCAAATGATCATGTTCATCTCAAACATATACATATACATAATAATGATAATCATCTCAAACAAATACATATACATAATAATGATCATATAAAATTGTCATATTGCTACTCGCAACTAGGAATAGCATAGATCCATTTTAATTTAGGATTTATCATGCACTAATAGAAATCAAATCCCTCACGGTACAAACTTTTTCTTAAATTTACTTTTAAAAACTAAATTTACACTTCAAAAAATTTCATACCTCTTAACATATAATAAATTTAAATTGTAAATAAATCTATATTAATATATTTAAATTTTAGAAAGGAAAACAAAAAAACTACAATATAACCGATATAACCAACTATTAAACATAGTTAAAGAAGCTCAATAATTGCAATTGTTCGAACTTTCAAAACAAGTGGAAAACCCATTATTAAAACAATATTCCAAGATGCCATTTATCTCCCACTGATTTTCAAACACTATAGTTTCCCTGAAATATGAAAGAGGAGATATGATTTTAATTAGATTCAACATCATTATTTTAAACACGCAAAAAAAATCATTTGGATGGTTGGTAGGATCAAAGTTGAGGAAACAATAGAATTAAAAAAAAGAAAGACATAAATGAAGATCCCAAGAGGCCATTCATCTTATTCCCAAACATTAAAGTTTGGTTAAAATATGAACTAGGAGATAGGCCTTCGATTTCTTGAATAGGAAGTAGATTTAATATCGTTACTTTAAACCTGCAAAATAAGTTATTGCTAATGAAAATTATTTTAATATCAACATTTTTAATGGTTGTACGAAAATAGAGGATATATATGTATATGTGTGGGTTAGGTTTCAAAATTTTATATTTGCGATTTTGTTTAATAAATTGTGATGCAAATTTAATTTATTTAGTTATAAATTTTTTTATTATTATTGTTTTTATAATAAAATAATAATTTATTTTTAAGATTAGGGTTAAGTTAGATTTATTTTTTATATAATTTTTTTATTGGTGATATAATGGATTTGTTTTTGTGTAATAATTTAATTGCTAAAGTTTATAAAGGTGTACATATTCTATCTCTTTTAATTTGAGCTCAACTTTTATAAGCAAACACATGTTCTTGACTATTAAACCCACTTAAACTATACACTCTCACAAGTTTTATAATGAAATAGATCACAAACAGATAAAAAATATTTTACTTTAAAATGCTTAACTTTTTCAAAGCAAATCATCCTCTCTCTCTAAGCCGAGTGAGAGAAAGGATCAATACAATAATATTCATAAGCCTGTAACCATTACAACAACATTCATAGAGTGAGGATCAATACAACAATATTCATACCCATATAGCCATTACAACAATATTTCTCATCATCATGCTACTGACAAAACATTAAATATTGACATATGAAATGACAACTATTCTACCCACCCATCCATAATAATCTCAATTTACAAGTGCTTAACTTATACATACATTATATCTAATTTTACTATATTTATATTAATGATAATCTTTATAACTTATTAACTCAAAAGTCTCTTCACATATTTTATTATAAAATAAAATGATTAAAATTAATTATTATTTTCTTGAAATTTATAACCAAATTTTATTTTGATGAACACTCACCAATATTATTTATTTTATATTTTTTATTAAATTTAGATAAATTTATTTAAATAAAAAACACACTTATCCCTACTTTAAAAATAGAATTAAAATATTTTTAATTAGTTTTTAAATAGTTTAACTAAATTAGAATTAAAAATGCGTTTAACTAGTTTTAAAATGAAGTTTTATACTGGTTTTTTAATCATTATAATTAGATTTTTCTTAACATTTTTAGTACTATATTTTATATTTTATTAATGTGATTAAATTTTAGTTCATATTCATTTATAAAACACATTTCACTTCTTTATTATATTATAAAAAACTAATAACTGAAAGATTGTCGTACAATAAGTGTTTAACATTATTGTTGTTAACCCAACGGTGTTTTGTAAATGCTTTAACAAATATTATTGTAAAACCACATTAAACGGTTTGTAAATGTTTTTAACAGGAGAAGCAAACTTTTTAGAATTTAATTTCTTTTCCATATATAACAAATATATATAATAGTTAATTATAATATTTGGATTAAATCATTGTGCTATTTGATTATTTAGTTTAATATTTTTAGATTTAAAAATTTAGGAATAAATTGGAATAAATTTATAAGGTTATTTTTATAAATGAGTTTAGATTTGAAAATTGAGGTCTGAAATCTTATAGAGCTATTTTGGGCATTAATCAATGTTTTAAGGGATCAAAATTATTTTGTTTAAGAATAACTCCAAGGTTCTATTCTATACTTAAAGGCCTTTTCAATAATACAAGAATTATATCAATGATAATTTATATGAAAAAGTTAAGTCTCTTGTAAGTCGATCTATCGTGTTTGATCACCATGGTATGAGTGGAAGTCATGTCAAATGGGGATAGCCACATGTGGACTATGAAGAAGACTCTATAAGGGTCAAAGTTGTAACTATATTTGAAAGATGAAGGAGTCAAACATAACCCCCCATTGGCTATTGAGCTATGTTAAAAATAGACCACAAGGAGAAGTAGGGGTTCCATTCTTTACTATTATATCTTATTCCATAAAAAGAAAAGAAACTAGGAGTGGGAGTTAGGGAGAATAATAATGGTTAGTGTTCTACAATAGCCTAAAAGACCACAAGTCTTAGGCCACTCCACAAAGAGTGCCTTCTCCTTTTTACTTGCATTATTTTCAGACTAGACAAAAGAGAGCAGAGCAACCTCACCTTCTAGCTGAATTTTCTCCCATAAGGGTTTCCCAAAGAAAATATTTGTGTTCATTATAGTCGGTGGGTAATTGTATTTGTTGTTCTCTATTTTCTGCATCTTATCTATTTTAGGCATAAACATTAATAAAAAACTCAGAAATTTAGACCCTAAAAGAACCTAACTTCTATAATATAACTTTCATTTATTTTATCAAGTTTATTGTGATGGATTATCTAATAGAATATCCACAACAATTTATAAATTACATAATAAATTTCTCAAAATATCCGAGTGGTTGAATTCTTTTCCTCCTTTTATTTTTAAATATCTACCTAAAACAATCTTAAAATATTAATAGCCAATCTTAAAAAATTAATAGTTAGCTTTTCACAAAGCTATTATGTTAAGACAAGAAAACTATACCATTTTATAAAACCTTAATTAAATATTAATAACTAATCTTAAAAAATTAATAATTAGCCTTTCACAAAGTTTATTATGTATTAAAACACTATAGAGTTCATAATAAAGAAAATGTAATATCTATATATATATATAAAGCTATTATGTATTAGAAACATATGAATTCATAATAAAGAAAAAGTAAGATTTGATATATATATAGATATCACTTTAACAAAATTAAAATATGAAACATTAATTTTCACACATATATTAGAAATACATGAAATATGTGCATCTCAATTATTTTTTAATATTTTTGGTTCTCAGAATGAATTTCTGATGGTATACAAGCCCTAGAGTCTTATATGGTATAGGTTGGGATGAGTGTAAAATAAAAATTCTAAGATGATAGTAGTTTGGTTTAAAAAAGAACAAAACAACTCGAAATCAACTTCGAAGATGAACCATTAATTATAATTTGAAACTATATATTTTTGGGACTTGATTCCACTGAGAATTTAAGGTGACAGGCATGCATGATGAGAAGATTGGAAAAACCGTGGGAAGCATTTTCCTTCCTATAAATGAAATGCAAATTAGCAAAAATGCAAGATAGTCGATGTTTGAGACTATGAAATGTTATACTTTATTTCGCAAATTCTAATAACCTCAATACTTATTTATGAATATGAATATAAAGTATGGGAGCATGTCTAGAAATGTATGAAACCAAGAGTAAGTGGAAAAATAGAAATGAATGAAACCAAGAGTAAGTGGAAAAATATTGACAACATGATGTCTTACCATAAAAAATAATGCGGGCCTTACAACATACTTGTAGTTGAAACAAGATTATTCCCAAAATAAATGGAGGCATATAATGACAGCCATGGATAATAACAAGATTTTGGTTGATATCCAGCGAGTCAATTAGCTGAATACATGAAATTATTAGTATAAAACTTTGATTTAATTGATATAGAAGAAGAAAGGTGTTGTAAGTAGATAAAATAGGAAAAATATGCTAGAGGAAAAAATAATATTAAATATACAACTTCAATAAATATGAAGAAATCAAATTTAACATTTCATAATGTGTAAAACAATGGCTAAGAATTTACTGATATGGATTTATATGTGAAATAGAAAAATAAAACAAAGCAAAGAGTCATTGGAGAAAAGGTTCATAGTGAGGTTATTCCATGTATGTGGAAATAGGAAAGTACAAAATTGAACAACATTTCCCCTTACATTACGTGACATACTTATAAATAAAGAAGATGCCATATTTGTATATTAAAAACTAAAGAAAATGCCATATTTGCATATTAGAGACTAAGAATTAATATTCCAAGAGCATCTACTGAGAGTTACAAAATGGTTGGCCAAGAAAATGATGTGGGCAAGAAACATAGTTGAGGGTAGAGCCAATGAGGTAGCTAGTCCTTAATGAGAGCAAAAGGCACTGAACCTAGGTGTGTTGTCCAAATTCATAATTTGGATCTTCCCATTACATCATTAGCTCTAGTTGTTATAATTTTCTACTTTAATTTCTTCGAAAATGACACCCATAATGTAAACTTTAATGCCCTATACGCAGATTTAGTTTTGTGAATAATTGATGACATGCATTTATCTATCTTGATTGGAAACAAAATAAATTGCTTAACTCAAATGAGAACTTTAGAACTTCATTGAAAATAAAACCTAGACTCTAGCCTTATCAACTTAGCTTGGATTTACATGGAAACAACTTTAACTATTGGTGATGTGTAGCATTAACAATGTGTAATAAAACTAAGATAATTGAGATATATATTTTTTTACTAGAGAAATTAGCAACTGCGCTAGTCTTGTATTGGTGTGACATGAGGTCGATTCCAACCGCTACCACTATAACCCCTAAGTGAACAACACTGCCGCCAACATGTGGCGCACAAGTAAACTCGAAAAAATTGAACCTGGAATCACTTGGAACATAATACTTAATTTTCACAGCCAACGCCAATTAAGCCGCCGCTAGAGCTAAAATAATTGAGATATTATATCAAGAAAATAAGATAATTTTATATTGCTCAAAATAAACGAGATTATTATAACCACGCGTCACATCTATATTTAATCCTAATAAATTAGAATAACAGTTTAACATTTGACTTTTACTTTTTATTTAATATTAAAAAGAAATTAAATCTTCTCAATAATATAATTTAAAAAATAACATAAATTATTGTAATTTTCCATAATTTTAAATAATATAAATTTAAAATAACATAAATCCATTTTAGTTTTAAATTATTTTAATTTAAATAGATTGTACTTAAATTTATGCTTTTGACCCTATTTAAATTAATGTTACCAGTCATTTTCATAAATTCATGTTAATAGTCATTTTCATAGTAAATAACATTATCTTTAAATGACAAGTGTTATGATCTAAAATACCATTGCTTTTAAAAAAGTGATCTATTTATATAAAATGTTATGTTTTATAAATAAAGTGATCTATTTATATAAAATGCTATGTTTTACAAATAAATTCGATAGGATAAGACTTTTGTTAATTATCGAAAATAATAATTATGGTAGGACCCATCGAAAGATACGTGAGAGGAGACATATATGTTAAATAATACTAATTATTATAAAAGATGGATATTTTCTTTCTCCCATAGAAGTCGAGAGAAGATTCCATATTTTCATAGAAATTCAATCATTTTAATCATATAAATAAAACATCACAACTATAGGTGCTGATGTGGATATATTATTTTAACCATTTTTTTGAGTTGATAAAGATGCAAACATCTCTTAAACTCCTAGTAATGCAAATATAATTGTTTAATTGTGTATAGTGGGCTTAAACACCAAATAATTGTGATAGTTGAAAAGACTTATAGTCAAAGAGACATATTCTTGGGATGGATGTGAAATAACACATTTTAAAAGAACCTTTATTTTATAGATGTTATATTCACTCACTTAAAAATTAAAGTGAGGTATAGGTATTTATCTACCTCAATGAACTCATTAATCAGCTAAACGATGTCATAATAAGCAACACTTAAGGAGACAATAATATTTTTAAAATAAGTTGGTTTGGAGTACTATTAAAATATTATTTATCCTTTTTTTATTATATAAATATTCAACTTTGTTAAACATCCATCTAAATGGTAGATAATAATAACATATCATTATGTTAATAGATATTGTATTAAAAAATATGTATATTATTAAAATATATTAATTTGATAACTTTTTACCATTAAAAAATACATTATACAACTGTCTAATATATCCATAAGTAATTACTTTGATTATTATATCCCATCTTGAGGAATAAAACATGCAATATGATGATATAAACACTTAAAAACATATGAGAACAAATAAATCATAAGAAAATATAAACAGTGAAAACACATGAGATTAAATAAACATAAGAAACGAAACATGAAAGTAATGGAATGAGTGACACCTCATGAGTATCTTAGAGGCACGCTCTAGATTTAGAAGTAAATACATTAAGCTAATCAAGTTTTCAGCTTATTTATTAAGTTAATCAAAGTTTTCAAACATGAGGTATAAAAAACCAAATAAAAAAAAAATAGAATCTATGACATTTTAGATCATTTTAATTATTGGTATGGTTTGATTATATTAATTTTATATGTATTTATAGATTTAGAAGTTAATTTGTTAAGTTATTCGAGTAGATTTAGAAGTTAATTTATTAACTTATTCAAGTTCTTAAACATAATGATGTATAATATAATTGATCATTTTAATTGAATTTCTCATGATCTATCGTATATGATTACGATGACGATAGGCAGTTTCTTTTTATTATATCTATATCTATATATATATATTTCTTAATTTGATTATATTTGGTGTAGTTTTTTGTTATATTATATTTTTTTAAATAATAATATATGTATTATTTTGATTATATTCATTTTCTAATGATGAAATATGATTATGATTTGAAATTATTATTATTAAGAAAACTAAAATACAAAATGTTTAATATATATATTATAAAATTTCAAATTTTGTTTTTAGAAAAAATAATGTGTTATAATATATATATAAAGTTATATAACAAATATTTATGGCATATTATTTTTGTTCTTGGGATATCAAATATTTATGGCATATTATTTTTGTTCTTGGGATATCAAATATTACTTTTAATTTCATTTTTATTTCCAAGGCTTATTAGTTTAACCTTTCTCAATACAATTTTCCAATTGAAAAAAATAAAATTATTTCATTGGATATTGAAAGCATTTCTTCATATTTTTACAATTATGAATAGATTTTATATTACAAAAAGATACAACTAGACAAAATTGTAATACAAAATTGAGTACTTTGGTCATAGTCTACCATTCGAAAGATATAATCTGACATCTAAAAAATCCTTATTGTTAACCTTCATGTTCCAACTTTTATAGGCTTAGCAACAACACTACCTTATATATCGAAATAAGAAAAAGCATTCAACAAAACATGCCAAGAATTGTAAAAACCAGAAATTATGCCCTTGAAGGGCTTCAACTATCAGGCCACTCAAGCTTCCATTAGAATGTTCTCTGAGTGCATTGCCACTTTAGCAGGAGCTATAAGGGCGACTTCAATTGTGGCAACCACTAGTTCCTCATTTAATAAGCACAAGATGTCCAAATACTCCTCATTGGCTAGAGAAAATTATAGAGGGAAGAGTGTGTGGCGGATGAGATGAGACAACCTCTTAGGATAGGTTAAGTCATGCCAAAATCCTTTTGACCATATATGTTAAGCCCTATACAAGTCCCATGTTAACCAAAACACCCCTTATTAAGCTGTAGAAGTTCAGTTATTACAATTATATTGTTGTGTAGGCTAGAACCTTTAATTGTTACCTTTCATTATAATTACTACCTTTGTCTCATATATATATCTATATATATATATATATATTATATAATATAACTAAGGAGACCTAGTCTTAAGTATATACATACAGATAATATATATAGATATCATAATATAAATATATACACTAAGGAGACCTAGTCTTAGGATCATCATATCTTGTTTTGTACTATATTCATTGTAAAAGGAGGTTATATCCTTCAAGTATATCGTATTCATTTATTTTTTATCACTTTTATGGTGCACAGTTCATAACATTTGGTATAAGAGCATACAAGCCTAAGGTTTTGCTACTTCAAATGTGTCGTCACGGAATTTTCATTATAACTATTTTTTGGGGAAGCTTTAGACCATGAAATTTTGAGGCAATTGAGGAGAGATATTGAATTACATATGGTAATTGATTCTAGTTCTTTATACTTTTGAAGATACACCATATGGAATTTACGATATGTGAATCGTCTTGAAATCAATTTCAAACAAGTGGTATTCAAATTTTTGTTATAGCTTCTTTTTGGGGATACTCAGATTTTGAAAATTTTAAAAGATAAGGAGATATGTCTATGTACTACTTGTAAAAAATTTAAATTCTATTTCAATTTAGATTTTGAGATATGCCCTATGAAATTTAGGGTTTGTGAATAGTCTTGAAATTAGTTTCAAATGAGTGATCTCAAAATGTTTTGTTGTAACTTTTTCCTAAAGAAGTTTTATATTGTGAAATTTTGAGGATCTAAGGAGATGAATTGAAGTATCTTAGGTAAAAAATTCATAATCATAATTAAAAGATTGGACACCTGTCATGTTATACCTGATTTCTCCGGAAGAGACTAAAATTAGCACATTTTGGGAAAGTTACCATAATTTGGCACATAAATTTTGTTCAAACTTGTGGAATTACAAAGTATACATATCAAAGTGATACATGCCTAAATTTTAGACTTAAAAGGACTCAAATTTCAGAAATATATTAGGACAAAGATCAACCATCTAGATAGTATAAAAATTAGGGTTTCGAAAGGTACATAATTTACAGTTGACATAAATTTTGATTGGAATATCTATTTTCGGTGATTCAAAATTTGTGATAAAAGGAAAAATAGGAGCAATATTATTTGGACACATGGCTCCTAAGGGTGTTTCAAAAATTACTTCAGCACTTAAACCTCCATAAAGCTCATGCCTAACTCATGAAGAAATAGAAGCTGATTATTATTGGGTATCCAAGTTGGAAAGTCAGTTGTCATAGGTGTAAGGATTGGTTAAAACCGTGGAACAAAAGATGGAGGAAAAGAGGAAGAAATACAATTGTTAGGGAAGAAATGAAAAGATTCATTAAGGAACAATTACAAAAATCCATGAATTCATGGAAAGCTTCTCTTGGAAAGTCTCCATAAACAATATATGAAGATCCCAGTAAATCATGAAATAAGGGGAACAATTTTTTTGAAACTCAATCACATATGGGGAGTATTTTATCACAATTGGAGAGCACAAATATTGAATCATAGAACAATAATCATGATTTTTCAATCCAAGATCCAAGTCATTATGGCTTAAAGTTAGCAACAAGGAACTACTTCATTATGCAGATCAATATGACGAAGTTTGATGATAATGATATTATAACATGGATATTCCAAATGGGGCGATACTTGATTTGCACTAAGTGATGGCCTTGCAAAAGGTAAATATGACATCAATGTATTTAGAACAAACAAATCTATATGATATCAATGGCTTTGTGAAAGGAAAAATGATTCTATTATGTTTTGATCTATTTTGATGGAGGAATTGATAGCACAATATGGGAATATTAAGAGAAATACATTATTTAGTCAGTCGCTAAATCTTTCAAAAGAATATTCAATTATAAAGTGTTGAAATTGTAGCAAGGAATGGCTTCTTTTGACTTGTGCCTTAGTCAAAGATGCTAATTCGAATTCAATCTCATATATAATTGAGTTAGTTGTTAGTTAACATGTGTGATGTGGTCTATCACTCAATTATTACTAATGGATTTGAGTTAGATGGATTTCAGTGAGTTGTGTACTAGTTGATAGCTAAAATTTAGCTATCTAGTGGAGTTAAACTCTAGTGTAAGTTAGTTTACTGATCTTTAGTTCTAGAATAGAGATAGACTTGAGTTCTTGAGTTTAATTGAGTATTTCAAATTTTGTTAACTCAACTGAATTTCAATTATCTATGTGAAACTACTAAAATTAGCCCTAGTAGGTCATGCAATTTGAATTGCCTATTGAGATTGAATGAAGGAACAAATCTATTTATTCATTATATGCAAGTTTTTGTATAGAGGCTTGAGAAGAAAGTAGAGGAATTTATCTTTGGAATTGCGCAAGGAAATGGGAGAAATTCATATTTTTTTTAGGGGCAGATTTGTGCTAGGAATAGGAGCTTCGTAGAAAGCCTTATTTGCCTATGTATTGGGTAAGTCTTGTAGAGAGTTGATCAACATTGTAGGGAGATTTAGGCTTGAAGAAATTTCTATGTAATAGATCAGATTGCTTAGTTGATTCATTACAATCATGTAGGGGTTTTTCCTAGTTGGTTTCCCTAGATATATTTTGTGTTCTATGTGTGATTGTGTTTTCATTCATTGTTTTCTTTTCGCAGAATTTTGGTAGAGAAATATTGTTTGTTTTGCAGGTCAGTTTTCTCTCATTATTAGTTGCAAGATTTCAAGGATTTTATATATGGTATCCTAGTAGGAAACAAGATAGATACCAAGTTCCTTGATCAGATTCAAAGTGCGTTGGAAAGAAGATCAGTTAGTGCAGGAATTTTACAAATGCAGGAATCATGTTATTATATCGTTTGAGGACAAAGCATGCCCTAGAAGGACTTCAAATTTATGTGCATGGAAGGACATAATGGAAGTTGTGTTAGATGATAATAGGGTTTTGGAATACATCAAAATTGATATTCCTAAATCTCCTGCATCATATGCACAACATAGGACTCAATGGAACAAGGACACTACCAAAGCTAGGAGGATGATCTTAGAAGGAGTTAGAGACCATATTGTTCCTAAATTTCATGGGAACGAAACTCCATTCCATATGTGGAAGACCCTTTCTGACCTGTTTGAAAGAAATAGTGATTACAAAGAAAAAATTAAGGAACATTCAAATTGGAAAGGATGAGCCCATTGTTACATATCTATCCAGGTTTACTCAAGTGAGGGATGAACTTGGAAGTGTTGGAGAGATAGTTCCACTTGCATAGCTTATGAGCCTTGTTCATCTTGGGCTTCACAAATCTTGACATAGTTTCCAGGATGTAGTGAATTGCAGAGATAAGCTCCCTGATTGGGAGAGCCTATGGTCAGATCTTGTGTGGGAAGAGATAAGGAGGAACACAAGGGATGGAATCTCATATGGGATAGAAGATGAGGTGAAATTTTCTTTAGCTGGCAAAGGGAAGAAGTCCAAGGGAAGCAAGGCCCAAGGAAAAACTGAGTCTAGTCAAAATGGAGGCAAGGAAAAGAAGGATCTTAGCAAGATCAAGTGTTTTGATTGTCATGAGTTTGGACATTATGCTACAAAATGTCCAAAAAGGATATATAACAAGAATAATGCAACAAAAATAGGAGGAGAAGCACTCTCTTCTCATCTCACATTGGATTTCTCCTTATTAGCTTGCATGGAAAGCTCAGTATGAGGTAATGTGTGGTACATTGATTCAGGGGCTTCATTCCACATGACAAGGTACAAATATATGTTCATCAGTTTGGAAGAGAAAGACATGCAGTTCCATATTGAGTTTGGAGATGATGGCATATACTTAACCAAAGGAGCTAGTATAATGAGCTTTGAGAGGGAGTGTGGTTCCCTTCTCCATCTCAATATTGTAATGTATGTTCTAAGATTGAAGAAAAACATTTTCTCAATAGAAGTACTTGAAGACAAAGGGTATGATGTAGTATTCAACAAAGGGAAGGCCTACCTTAAGCATTCTTCTTTAGGATAGGTTAAGAATATTGGTGTAAGGATTAAGAACCTCTACAGACTTTAGGTTGATGCATGTGTAGCTTTGAGAAGCAAGGTAGAGAGTTCTCAGAGTAGAGATGTGGTGGTTGAGCGAAAGTAGGATAAAGCTCTCATGATGCAGCCTCAACCAATATCTTTGTTTCAGTTTAAGCTAGTTGGCAGTTGGGCTGACCAACATGATGATGATGATGAGGACCATAGCCCAGGGTGAGTGGAGGTAGCCACTAAATAAAAGACTTATAGTATAGGGAAAGTTCAATCCAAGTGGGTAGAGGATTTGGTTAAGGGAGATTAAAAGAGAGTTGAGTCTCATAGCTTCAATAAGTTGAGCATGATGAGAAAGAATGGGTCTTCAAAACAGGTTCTGCAAAAGGAAGTAGAGAAGTATTCTAGTTCAGAGGGAGCAAGTGCAACAACAGAGAACTTAGTAGAGTTGAAGGAAAATCTCAGTGGATAGGGTTTTATCAAGAAGCCCTTCCTCACTAGGAGGGAATGTTGAAATTGTAGCAACGAATGACTTATTTTGACTTGTGCCTTAGTCAAAGATGCTAATTCGAAGTTAGTCCCATAGATATTTGAATTTGTTGTTAGCTAACATGTGTGATGTGTCTTTCCATCGAGTTATTGCTAGTTAATTCAAGTTATATGTCTTTCAGTGAGTTGTGTACCAATTGATAGCTAAAATTTAGCTATCTAGTGGAGTTCAACTCCAATGTCTGTCAGTTAACTGGTCTCTAGTTCTAGAATATAGATATACTTAAGTTCTTGAGTAGTTGAGTAGTTTTACTTTTATTAGCTCAACTAATTCTGAGTTAACCAGTTGCAACTACTAAATTTAGCCCTAGTAGGTCATGCAATTTGAATATATTATTGAGATTAAATGAAGGATTAGATCTATTTATTCATTGTACAAAGGTTTTCGTCTAGAGGCTTGAGAAGAAAGTAAAGAAATTTATCTTGGGAATTGTGCAAGGAAATAGAAAAAATTCCTATTTTTCAGGGGCAGATTTGCACTAGGAAATAAGAGCTTCCTAACATGCCTTATTTTCCTAAGTGTTGGGCAAGTCTTGTAGAGAGTTGTTCCATATTGCAGGGAGCTTCAGACTTGAAGTATATTCTATGTAATAGATTAGATTGCTTAGTTCATTCAATACAATCAATCAAGGGTTTTTCCTAGTTGGGTTCCCTAGATATATTTTGTGTTCTATTAGTGATTGTGTTTCTATTAATTGTTTCATTTTTATATAATTTTGGTGGAGAAATCTGATATATTTTGTAGATTAATTTTCTCTCATTAGAAATTGAAATATTTCAAGGATTTTCTACACAAAGCAAATTTAATGATTTCAAAAGTCGAGTCTCAAAGTAAAGAACATTTTATAGGATAATTTGTTAAATATCTTTATGGGAACTTTAAAGGAAAGGGTCCAACATGAGGTGCATCTCTCTGAACCTAAATTCCTAGAGCAAGCTTTTAATTTTCCAAAGAAAGTTTAAAGTAAAAAAATGGTTACGAAAAGTGATCACTAACAACTATAGAGAACATCGTGCTCCCTCTTCTAACATCACTCAACCAACAGGGTTTTCACCTAGACAAATAGATGAAAGAAGAGAAAAATGACTACGTTTCAATTGTCACAACAAGTACAATAAGGGGATTGAATGTAGGAAGAAGAAATTTTTCTACGTAGACTGTGAAGAGGAAAAATATAAATAATTGGAAAAATCATAAGATCTAGAGCTAGAAGAGCCTTCTCCAAAAATATTGTCATGCATTGGCTGGCATTGGTACTCCATAAACCCTCAATATACAAGGATATATCAAAAAGGAAAAGGTAACAATGTCGATTGAGTCTAATAATACCCATAACTTCCTCAATCACAAATTGGCAAAACTTCTCATTTGCTTCATATCTTTAACACTAGAATTTCAATTAATGATTGCATATGAAGGTACTATAAATTATTTCATATTATTAGTCTAAATATAGGGAAATATTCATTAGATTGTCCCATGTTTGCAATCGAAGTGGGCAGTGTTGATGTTGTATTAGGGGTTCGATGGTTATAATCATTAGGAATATTGACTTGTAAATTTTCAATATCTTTTCATGAGATTTTCCTTAGAAGGCAAGTAAATTGAACTTAGAGGTATCCAAGGGAAACCCTATAAAGTAACAAAATCTCATAGCATGAAACAAGTACTCAAAAAGGGACACCATGGTGTAATTCCGTAAGTGTGCTTGTTACATTTTCAAACATCTATATCCTCTGTTCTAGTGGATCTCCAAAACGTTATCCAAATGCATTCCAAGTTATTTGGAAATATGCCTAAGGGTCTTCCACTTACTCGAGATCATGACCATGCTATTATTTTGCATCCTAGAAGTGTACCATCTAACATTAGGCCTTACATGTATCCATATGTATAGAAGCCTGAGATTGAGCATTTAATTCAATAAATCTTAGAGGTTGGAATCATTCAACATAGAGAAAATGCTTTCTCTTCACCAATGATGATGATTAGAAAAAAAATGATGGTTCATGGTGTATATGTCTAGATAGATTAAACACTAAGGTATTACTTTTTTTTTGCTAAAGCAAGAGTGTTTCTTTCTCCTTCAATGGCTTAAAAAATTACAAAACTATGTTACAAGTCCCAGCTAAAGTCAACGGGAGCCGTCGGAGACTGCCAAACCTCAAAAACTAGGTTTCTGCACCGTAATGAGCCTACAAAATAATGAAACCCATGGATGTGAAAGGAAAATAAACCCAAATCAAGGGTCCTGATGGGTTTGTTCATGGGGATAAATCTCGTGCAACTTATACATCCGAAACCCAGGAGCCACCACAATGAACACAAAAAGCACAGAGGATAACTCCACCAACTAGCTTGATGAACTAAGGCCATTGATCATCACCCACCTAATCCGACGGATGAGGAGAATATCAGGCGGAGAAGAAGCTTGAGTATAACCTATCCGATATAGGCAGCTTTCCCTTTCTGCGACTTCCACGTGGTGAGTGTTGAATGGTATCAAAGGCAAACCATTTAAAACCGCTTGGGGTCTTGGAGGCGCCCAATAAACCTTGAAACCACTTGACTATTGATTTCTTTGAGAACAGAAACCACTTTTGCTCTGCATCCTGCCATCCAATAGAAAGCTTCCGTTGCATCGATTCTGAGAACTTGAGCTAGATGAACCCTTGTCCACCATCCACTTCATTACCTAATTGCTGCTTCTCCCTGTTATTAGGAAAACTAGTGTCCATTCAGAGCTGCTAGTCTCACTAAGATGGGTAGCTATCTTAGAAACAAACAAACTAAAGTTACTTGTGTTTTCCTTTATGAGAAGTAGATGAGAGAGAAGCAGAGAGTACCAACCTCAGTCTTTCGCTTGGCTCCTTGCTTGATTCCTCTCCCCTTTGACAGATCTTTGCTACTCCTTCCTCGCTTGTCCCGCTTCAAAGAACACCTGTAGAGTTAAAGCAACATAATACCATCAAAGCATAGAGATCTACAATCATAAACAATATAGGATCAAATATATATTGACCATACAAATGCATATATCAATGCAAGATTCAAAGATATATAAGAATATGGAGGAAAACTCAAATAGCGTTATTGATAGAAGTAGTAGAAGAGAGGATTACTACCCATTGATCTGACCCAGCGCCATCCTCCCAGCATGAAAACCCTTCTTCACCTCATGAAAAGCTAGATCACCCAACACTATGATGTTCCACAAAGAAACCAACAACACTTCCTTACAAGATGCAAAATTCCAGCCCTAGATCTCTAGAAAGGGATCCATATATAGATGTTGCAGGGGGTGAGTCAGCTTTGGGTTTTTGATTAGTTCATTTCTCTAATAGTCCTCAATTCCACTTGGATATTTCATGATCTCTACTCATCCCTGGGCGATTTAGAGAGGTAAGTGTCATAGAAGAATTTCTCGAAGATTCCATGATCATCCACCTTGCAAACTGTCTCTGCCATTTGTCTCTTCGCCCATCGCAACCCCATAGAAGGGATTTTTTAGTTGCATCGCACCCCCCATGTGATTAGGTGGGACTTCAGTTTAACCTGACAGGTGAGATGGTCAGTTTTGACCAGTTCTGAGCAGTTTTTCATGGAGAACTTCTGGGAGATGATGTAATCAGCTGACCTTGTTCCTTTAGGGTATGAAATAACACTTTTAGGGACTTAGAAGCCCTTGGTTTATGGACATATAAGCTTGGGGTTGCAGTTCCCAAATATGTCAATAACACTCCCTCATACTGTGATAATGTTCATTGTTTGCACATGCCAGACTGTGGTATTCCTCTCGCAAATTCCCTGTGGGTGTAAGTTCCCACTTGTGAATATTGTGATCATTCTTACAGACCACCCCTTCATTTGCCAACCGGTCCACTAATTTGTTGGCATTTCTATGCACATTAACAAACCTTAGAGTTCTCAAGATTCTTAAATGCGATTGAATACATCGATATACCTGCAAAAGTCTCTAATGGTTCTAGATTTTCTCTGGAGCAGAGCCATTTGCCATTTTTTTTAAATAATTGATTGTTAATTTAGAATCAACTTCTATTATGGAGTTTGTCATGTTTAGATCTGTCAAAATCTCTAAGCACTGTTCTATGGCCACTAGTTCCACCATGTTGTTGGTCGCATTCCCTAAATGACTGTGGAAGATGAGTATTATATTCCCCTTGTCATCTCGTATAACACCTCCATACCTTGCATCACCTGGGTTTCCCTTCAAGGCTCCTTCTGTATTGAATTTCAAGAATCTAGGGGGTTGCCAGTAATCCTGCCTCATTGTAGCATGTGTTGCAATTTTGATTGTGCCCTGGGGGACTAGCTTCTGAAGGCCCAAAAGAAGAAGAATGAGAGCCTTCGGTTGAGAAGGAGGATTCTAAGGGGGTTGCCTCTAAATGGTATTAATAGTTTATTTGAGTTGCCTTAGGAGTTGAGCTATAATGTTTTGAGGTGGGCTGGATTTATCCTTGAAAATTCTGTTATTGCATTCTTTCCAAACATTCTAGATTAGAAAGCCTCGAATCAAAGTCTAGGCTGTGTTGTCAGTCTCATTCTCAGAAAGTTTTTTCCTCCAATTCTTTAATGTTTTGGAGATGTCTTTTTCATCTCTGTCAGTTTGTCTGAAGATAGAGGCAACCCAGTTCCATAAGGTTGAGGTGAAGGTATAGAAACTGAGAAGGTGATCCTTCGTTTCTTCCTAGATACCACATAACTGGCATCTGGATGGTCCTGAAAAACCTTTCTTCCTAAGATTTTCCCATGCTAGAATTTTTTTGTGATGAACCATCCACATAAAGAGCTTGATTTTCATCTAGTGAGGGTGCTTCCATAGGTCCTTCCAAATTTTATTTGGGTTTAAGAAATTGTAACCAGTGAAAATTTCTTTTGCTTCTTTGAGATTGAAGTTGCCCTCACTGCTTCTTCCCCATCTAAGTTAATCTGTGAACGTCGAGATCAAAATTTTCCTTTTTTCCATGATTGTAGTAAGAGCTTCAGCTTGGGTCTTCAGTGGAGACTCCTCACTATAAACTGGTACTTTCCATGTTCTCCATTTGTTACTGTTCCTTGTCTTATCCCAAAAGTCACTGACCTTTTCTAGTCCTTTGTTGACAGTTTCCTCTTTGAGCATATCCAGCCCTTCTCGACTTAAGTTGGGTTCCAGCTGCCAGTTATCCTCCCAAAACCTGGCAAGGTTCCCATTTCCAATCTCCCAGAAGCTATGTTTCTGAACTAAAGCTCTGTTCTCCCAAGGATTAATCCAAATATGCGAGCCCTGAATACATCCTGTCATTCTGATCAAGTCCCCATCTTGCTAGTCCTTTGCATATTTCTGTTTCCAGAGTTTGGCACATGGGTTGCATGATTCCTTCAGCCATCTCCACCAAAGTTTGGCCCCCAAAACTTTTTTGAGAGTTTCTGGGTCATGGAGACCTAGACCCCCATGAGGTTTGGGCATGCAAAGTTTGTCCCAGGCTACCAGAGCCCATTTCTCTTTTGCCTCACCTTTTCCCCAAAGAAAATCTCTTTGCATGTTCCTGATTTGTTAGGCTACTCCTCTAGGGACAGGAAGAGCCGAAAACATATATATTGGAAAATATTGCAGGACCGCCTTTGTGAGAATGAGCCTCCCCGCTAGATTTAAAGATCTACTTGTCCATTTGCAGATTTTTTCCTTCAATTTGTTGGTCAAAGGCTCCCAGACTTCCTTTCTCTGAGGTTTTTCAGTGAGTGGTATTCCCAGATATTTCAAGGGGAGATGATCTCTTTGAAAGCCGAGAATTCTGGAGAGGTTTCTCTGAATGACAATATTTGTATTGAAAAAGAAAACTTTAGAATTTAAGAGACTTATCTCTTTACCAGTTGCTAAAGCAAAATCTTGCAGTATTTGTTTGTAAGCTTTGACTTCTTTGACTATTGGTATGCCTTGTAACATGGTCTCATCTACAAATTGCTGATGAGTCAGCGAGTCTCCTTCCTGGGTGAGCTTGAGACCTTGTATTGTGCCCTCCCTTTTGGTCGAAGTGATCAATTTGCCTAATCCTTCCATCATAAGAATAAAGAGGAAGGGAGAAAGAAGATCTCCTTGCCTAAGACCTCTCGAGGGCCAAAAGGATTTGGAAGGAGAGCCATTGAGAAGGATAGAAAAGTTAGCAGATGTTACCAAAGCCATAACCCATCTTATCCAATTCTAGTCAAAGCCATATGCTATTAGAACTTCTTTGATGTATAACTAGCTTAGTTTTTCATAAGCTTTTGCTAGGTCCAGTTGAATGATCATCCCTACTTGCTTATTATTCTTAAGAGAGTGCACTACTTCATGAGCTTGAATGATGTTATTGAGTATTTTCCTTCCTTCCACATATCCAGTTTGTTCCTCCGATACAAGAGTTGGTAGAAGGGGCTTGAGTTTGTTTTCAATAACTTTGGAGATGATTTTGTATATTACATTACAGAGGACTATGGGCCTAAATCAATCTGGAGTCATTTCTTTATCCTTTTTAGGAATGAGGGCTATGAAGGAGGTATTTAGTGCTTTTAGGATTGTTTTTGAAATTCTTGAGTACTCCACCACTTCTAGAATGTCCTGCTTGACTATCTCCCAACTTGCCTTGAAGAAGTCAATGTTGAAACCATCTAGTCCAGGAGCTTTCCCATTGTGCATCTCATTTATTACTTATTTTACCTCTTCTTCTATCACTGGTCTGTTGAGATTATAATTATCATCCCTGGTCACTAGTTTTGGGATATGCTGCGTAAATTTTCCAATAGCTAGCGATTTGTTTGAGATAGGCTCCTCGGCTATATTTTGAAAATGTTGTACTAGTATGGATCCCATATCTTTGTGTGCGTTGAGCTCTCTCCCCAGCGGATCTATGAGTTTTGTGATTCGATTATGATCTCGATGTTCCATAGTTGATTTGTGAAAAAATCTTGTATTTCTTTCTCCTTCTTTAAGCCATTGCACTCTTGATTTATGTTTCCAGAATATTTCTTCCCGCTGACATCTGGAGTCCTATTCTTGTTGAAAAGGGTCAACTTGCAATTTCATATTCTAAGTGAAGCCTTCCTTGATAAGAATTTGGTTGATTTTCTGAAGCTTTTGTTCCATTTCTCTTTTGGCTTTAAAAATATTGCCAAACTCACTTTTGTTCCAATATTTGAGTTTAACCTTAATGTGCTTGAGTCTCTGTTGCAGAATGAACATTTTCGTGCCTTGAACATGTAAATCTTCCTTCCACCACTTATCAATGTTGGAGATGAAACTAGGGTGAGTGAGCCAAAGATTTTCGAACCTGAAAGGTCTATTCCTTGGAGTGGCAATAAAAGAAGCTTCTAGCTGAATCGGCCAGTGGTCCGACCCTCCAAAAGGAAGGATAAAAGCACTCAAGTTTGGCCCAGAGAGGAAGAGGTTCTCCGAGATGAGGAATCTATCTAGTTTTGAGGCAACTTAGGAAGCTCCTCCCCTTTTATTGTTCCATGTGAAGGTTCCATTTGTTGTTTCTAATTCCACTAGCCTCAAGTTGATGAGGAAGTTCTGGAAGGAAATAGAGTCTTTTCCCAATACTCTAGTTCCTCCTTTCTTTTCTGTGAGAGAATTGATCATATTGAAATCTCCACCCAGAATCCAGGGTATTATTGGGTGTCTCTCCCTGAGCTCCTAAAGTGCGGTGAGAAGCTTGAGTTTATCCTCAGAATTTTGAGGGCCATAGACATTTGTAACCATATAGATTTCCTTGTCACCCAAAGGTTGGATAACTATTGAAAGATAGTTCTTTGATGCTTTCGCATCCAAAATGCCAAATTTCTGAGGATTCCAAAGAGTAAGAATCCCTCCTGCTGTGTTATTTGCTTTGACTTCTAAGTACTCATATTTACTAAGCCATTTGTTATGTATCTTCCAGACTTTATCTATTGAACATTTTGTTTCCCGTATGAACACCATATCTAGGTTTTCTTCTTTTAATCTATTGCTGAGATTCCTCTCTTTCCTTTTACTTCCTAGACCCCTGAT
Source organism: Pinus taeda (assembly GCA_000404065.3). Lineage (NCBI taxonomy): Eukaryota > Viridiplantae > Streptophyta > Pinopsida > Pinales > Pinaceae > Pinus > Pinus taeda. The sequence continues at coordinate 13,824 of APFE031656774.1, read as the reverse complement.
GTTCCATGTTGTGAGCTTCATAATGATGAGTTTTTGAATGAGTAACTGGTGAGATTTTTCATCTTCCTAGAGTTGATCATGAGCTTTACACACTCTATTAGTAGCTCATTTTGTCTCTTTCTTCCTCTCTTTTTTTCCTGGGTTTTTGGCCGAGTGTCTTGATATTTCCTCCATTGATTTTACACCTCCATGGTCTTAGCTTTCATGGCTTCTTTTGATTCTTGAGGCTTTTTTCTGAGATCTCTAGAGGAAAATCTGTTGTACTCTATCAAACTCCTCTTGTGGTAGGGAATCTATCCCTTTGTTGGTTCCCTCGTTTAAGAATTTTTCTAGATTAAGATTCTCCCTCTCAAGAATCTCATGTTGTTCTTGGTCCTCTGTCCCAACTTCACTAGGGGTCATCTCTTGGTCTCTACTTAGTTCCATGCTATTTGGTATGGTTTCTTGTTGTTTGTTGTTTTCCTGTATTATATCCATGTTGTCCTCCTTTTCCTTCTCTATGGGATGGTTGTTCGGAGTAACGAACTTTTCAATGTTCCCCTCTTCTTCTTCTAAAATTTCAAAACTATTGTGACTTGCTTGTTTGCTTTCACTCTATTTTTTCTGGTACTTTCTTCCTCCTCCTTTCTCTCTGCCTCCCATCTTGGTGAATCCTTCAGGATCTTGATATGTGTTGGCTCTTGGATTATCCTCCCTCTTGTTTTATGGCAGTCTCTAAAAAGGTGTCCATGTTCATGACATTTCCTACATCTAAAAGGGACATGTTCATAGTCCACTGCCTGAACCCATTCCTCATCATAAACTTCTAAGACAACTTCATTTGGGAGTGCTCCCGATAGATCCATTTCAACACATATTTGTACGAAGGATGTATATTTTCCTTGCAGAGTTGCCTCTGAGTTTTTTAGAAAATGTCCTAATTTATTTCCTATAGCTTTCAAGGATTCAGGCAGCCAATAATCTAGAGGTAGGGAATAAAGTCTTATCCATACCAGGACCGATGTGAACGTTTCTCGCTTCAAGACAAATTTCATTACCCAGGGTCACATATATAGTCTTGCAGCAGCATAGAAATAGGGTCCCCCTTCGAAAACTCTGTCTTTGTCCTCTAGATTGTTGAAAACCACTGTGAAGAAACCTTTGGACCCTAGATGTAGAGTTATATCTCCCTTTGGCTACCAGTTGTTTCTTATGCAAATGTACAGATTCTTCTCTGTGGGCCATACACCCATAAACTTGCATATAATAGCATAAGTTTCCATGTGTTCTTTGTGCTCCTGTAGTGCAGTATCATTCAGAACCACTCAGGGTTTGATGGCAGTCTTGGGCTTACAGGGTCCTGCTACCATTTTGTACGCATTTTTATGACTATTGTCCTCTGGTTTCTCCTCCCTTCTGATTGCCTCGTGAGTTTCTTCCTATTCATCAACTTGCTACTTTCTGGTTCTTTTGAGTTTTTTTTTTTTTTTTCCTTTTTTTTTTTTTGTTTTTTTTTTTTTTTTTCGGCCTCCAAGGGTTTCCTTAATCCATTCAAACATGTTCCTTGTTTTTATTCGATACAACGTTGCCGTAGGAGGGCGTGGAACTCCCTCCTCCTGGCCCCTCCATTAGTATCATCTCATTCCTCTTGTTGCTTCCTGCTCTAAACCCTAGCTCCCCTGGTGTTGTCAGTGAATTTCTGTAAACACTAAGGTATTACATCCTCTATAAGATGTCGCAAAGGATTAGAAGTATGACTTAAAAATTGGAGTTGCATCCATCTTCATGCGTACATCCAATATTTCATGTTTATTGATTAAATTTAACATAATTGATGATAAGATCCTAGTCCAAACTATTTTATCAAACATTAAGGAAGAAGGAGAAATCATACTAGAACCAAAAACAATCCTTGAAACAAGTATTGAACAATTTTGAAATCGACCAAGTACTTAGTATTTGATTGAATGGAAGAACCTATCGATAGAAGAGGTGATGGGAAGATGAGTTATTCATGCAAAAACTCTCATAGTTAGTCAAGTGTTGAGGAAAACACTTGTTTGAAGGGGAGGGGAGGGGCATATTAAGCCCTAAATAAGCCTCATGTTAACCCTAAAACCCCTGATTAAGCCTTAGATATTAAATAATTACAATTATATTGTTATATTATTATGTAGGCTATAAATTTGATAGTACCCTTTCATTATAATTGTACCCTTTGTCTCCTATAGCTATATCAAGGAGACCTAGTCTTAGAATCAACATATCTTGTCTTTTATTTTATTCATTGTAAAAGGAGATCAACCTAGGAAGTGGGTTGTATTCATTTACTTCTTATCATTTTTAAGGTGCAAGGTTCATAGCAACAAATTGCAAAAATACCACATGAGATGCATTCTCTAGGAATTTCTGTTGATGAATTTGCATGAGTGCGCTAACTTCCTTTTAAGTCCATTTACCTCACTTTTATAAACAATGTTGTACTTTTCATTGCACACTAGTCCTTGACCCTATTTTCATTCTTGAGTTTCCAATCCAATTATTCTTGCTAGTGATTCCAAAAAATGGTGGAATTCATTACACCACATTTTTCTTCATAAACCTCATGCTCACAATTTCTAACACCCTTATAAACACCCTTTATTTCACACAAAACTCAACATTTGTTTATGCAATGACAATGTCATTATCTCTTCATATTTACATATATTCCATACAAAGGTCTTCTCCAACTAGAGCACCCAAACTTTCTTCCAATGCTCATTCACTACTAGAACCAAGAGTAATAATAACATTGAATCATACCTCATATCCCTTCTCAACAACCCACACTCATACCATAATTCCCCCATTGTACTATACTTAATCACACATGCTAAAGGGAGAGGTGTGAGTTGTAGGGAGCCTAAACTCGCTATCCATTCTCAACTGCATGATGAGACATATGTTGTAATATGCCATATCTACCATACTGTTTCACTAATTGATGGGAGGGGAAATAAATATATAACCCTCCATTTGCCTTATACAAGCATACATTCAAGCTAACTTTGAGGTTAGCTTGTACATCTATCTCCTTATCTTACTTTTAGAAAACATGGAATAATTCTACATTCTCGAAGTGTTGAGTCAAAGTGTTAACCCTCTAGGTGACCTTCAAGTGTCTAAGTTTTCAAGTGGGGTTTGATGGAACAATGATCTTAAAATTTATTGTTGAACCCCAACCACTTTCACTTGTACTCCTTTCACTTTTAGAGCCACTAAGATTTAATATACTACTTGTTCTTCTACCTGGTTATCGATTTCATTTCCTAATCTCCAAAAATATTCCATTTATATTTTTCTTTTGAATCATAATAAATAACTACATTTAAATACACCTACTAACTTTCCTAAATATCCATTTTTTAATAACATTTTCAAACCCTTTTTATTTAAACCCCTAATAATTTAGTCATTATCCACTTCCCCATTAATCTTCATCATGCTTCTCCTCTCTTTACCATCCATATTCATCATCATTTCATTTTTCTAAAATTATACTTACTCCGGACTAATCTACATATTTTTTTATCTTCTAAAATTCTTATATCTATATCTATCCATAATTAAAATACACTTCCAAATCATAATGAATATATTAAATAAATCTTTCACCCACTCATTATCCAACGATATATCACTCAACCTTCAAAATAAATGAATAAGTTGATAGAAAACCATAATGCAGGAACATGATAGATAATTCATAACTAATACACGTCATGAATACAATGTACTATATTAAGTACATTTAACTCATTGAAAAAATAATGCATTATAAAGGAGGTTACCATAAGGACGATCCTTAGAATTTAGAATTAGATACGAGGCGCCACAACATTATCGAGGATCTCCACTAGTAGAATTAAGAGAACCTTATTCCTTTTAGGATAATTGATTACACTTTAATGGGGTTATAATATGCCAAACATATCTGCAAACTTACATGCTTTAGACGAACAAATACTTTAAAGTATTTGTGCCGGACCCATTATATAAAGGGATTTTAGTTTGATGTTTTTATGTAAGCGTACATGGTTTTTTACATTGTTTTTCATTTTATTATTTCATTTTATTTTATTTTATTTAGAATTGAAGTATGAAAATTTTTAGAGTATTTTCATATTTTGTGGATGGTAAATTAGATAAATTATTGGTTTTGTGGATGATAAATTAAATAAATTATTGGTTTTGATTGTGAGGTTTCACTCCTGGGAAATACAATAGAGTTTACTTTGTGATTTACAACTAGCAACAATATCAAAGAACTTCATATCTGGCTCGAGACCACTTGTGATAATTCTTGTGGCTAAAATGTTTTGGGCATTGGGTGCTGCTCAAAGGAAGAAAGTCAACCTCGTTCTCAACCGAAGAGAAGAGAGAGGTTGTTGGTAATTACGCCCATCCTCATTATAGACTCATTTTAGAGCACATCAAAGTTACTTTATTCTAAAGCATCAACATGTCAACTTACCAAACTTGAATTTCGGTGGAGAGGATAACAATTATTTCACCCAAACTAAACTCAATTAACTTATTTATATATATATATTACAACATTAACGCTCAATTTCAAGATATCATGTTATCATTATGTTTATAGGTGAGATGATAAATTAATTTGTAAAATATCACTAAAATATTGTGATATAATAGATTTTTATATTATTTCATTCTTTTTTATTTTTTTTTATTTTTACTTTTATATATATATATTTTATTATTTTAATTTAATTTATTAATATATGGTAAAAAAAAAAAAACATTTAAATTAACAAATTATATATGCAAATAAATACCAATTGTGATTTAAGAGATTTAATATAAGAGAAAATTCAAGTAGAAGATGAGGTATATGTTTTGATGTCTTTTCATTAATTACAAAATGCAAGTACAAAAAGAGAGGCACTTATTATGAACTTCTATGGACATTATAGCCTAAATGGTTGTTACATAATATTCTATCTCTTATGTTATGCTGCAAATTAAATCTTTTATCTCTTATGTTTTGCTTCAACATCCCAATTCTAATTCTAGATGCTTCACTCAATTATGAAATAACAATAACAATACCAAAATAATTAAACAATAACAATACAAAAAATAAAAAATCTTTTTATTTCCTACAACCCAATATTTAACATAGCTTAATAGCCTACTACAGTTAAGGTTAGGAATTTTTTATGCCTCAATCCCAATTAGTGTTAGGGTCAGACGAGCTTAACCATGGAAGAAATACCATACAACGCGTGTTCATCTTGGGGGATATATATTGAGGAAAAAAGGACAATATATTGAGCATATAATAGGGGGTAAAAAGTTTTTATATTGGTAGGTATAAAAAATAGAGCTCGAAGTGAATGAAAATATATAAAGGAGTATAAAAATGTTAATGAAAAAATGGGTACCTACAATAGCTAGTGAAAGTAAGGCTTTTTAAATTGGGAAGGTGTATTGGGTTCATATTCGCAAGAGGTTAAATAATATGATTTTTATAGTTATTTTCCAATATGTAGTCAAATTAGGGGTATTGCTTAGTATGCCACTAATGCACATGATATGTCAGAAGTTCATTGAGTGAAGCCCTCGTGGTTAGGGTTTTGCACCCTTTCGAATCTTCTTGAAAGTTCACATGTGACTAGCCTCACATACATGAGTAGTAGGGGTTTATGTGGCATCCACTTGATATCATGATTGTCATATAGGTAGGTCAATTTGTGGAAGACATAACTTCCACATATGAATTTTGATTAAGGTAATTTTCACATTGTTGGAAAGCTTTTAGCGTATAGAACAACATCAAGGAAAACTTTTAGTGTATAGAACAACATATGAGGAGATAGAGATATGTTAACAAAGTTTTAATCCAAAAATTGTTGTTTGATACGAAAAATAGACTGAAAAATTTCAAACGACAAAGATCAAACTAAAACCTACTTATAAAATAAACCTTGCAAGCCAATTCTTCCAATTTTCCATTCAAAAAATAACTAAATAAATATATTATATAATAATCTATTAAAAATCTTAAATACTACACATATAACATACAAATAATATTATAATATCAATATAATAACACAATTAACATCAACAGGTTCTTTTCACAGGTGGGAATACCTATCATAACTCACTTGTCAAACCATAACTTAGTTATCAAACCAACAGTGAGGACAACCATCTCTAGGTGCTAACTGTGAATGTAAGATGATTCACCGTTATTCAAGGAAAGCCACACCACTTGAAATAACCTGTTGGTGGTCTGTAAGGTTGTTGGCTTTCACTCTTGCCAGATGCCTCTAGGTCTTGGGCCATTAACGTGTTTCCAAATGTCCGAGAAAGACGAGCTCTTAACCAAATAAAAACAATTTTAAGACATACTCCAGACCATTAACATCAACATGTTACATTATCATATATAATTTATATACAAAATAAAAAAATCAATTAAAATAAATAAATTATGTTTATTTTATTATCTTAAAAAAACATAATTATTTTTTCCCATTTTATTATTAAAATTAATAATATATATATATATATATATATATATATATAAATATATAATAATTTTAAAAAAATTTTTTTAAACATTTTCCTTCCCGCCCAAATCGTTTCCAATTTCCCCTTAAATACCTTAGTTAAAATTGTTTCTTATTTTACATTTTCAGCAAACCCATTTAGTAATCCCATATTTTAATTTTTTTATCATTTCCTATAACCTGGTTAGAATTGTCACACATAAAATTTTTTAGCAAACCCATTTAGTACTTCCGGTGTAAAAGTTAGCAAACTCATATATATAATATATGATAAATAGTTTCATCAAAATTAATTTGTTTGACTAAATTCGTTCAAGAAATCCATACTATTTTTATGGTAAAAGTTATTAGCTTGTTCGACTAAATTTTTATGGCTTGATTAATG
>APFE031656767.1:66241-85913 GCA_000404065.3 Pinus taeda | reverse complement strand
GGGTGTCCCGCTCTTTAAGAAGACCATTTTTCTCCCTGAGATTTGGTCGACTTCTTTCATATTCATTGGTAATACAGTTACCATTGGCAAAGCTACCGTCAAGAATATTTTCTATCTTGCCAGGAGCAACATGTAATAATTCTGAATTTTTATTTTGTCTGACAATGACCTGCTCTTGCTGCATAGCTTCAGATGCTACTGGCCCACTAGATATGGTTTCACCTCTAGGATTTCCTCCCTTCTGAAATGTTGCAGCCCTTTTGTTCAACTCTTCCAATTTTGCAAGAGCTTTTGCCTTCTGCTCTTTTATTCTCTCCGCCTCTTCTTTTTGAGCTCCTCTCTCTGCTGCAACAGCTTCAAGTACAAACACATCGCTGCTTTCTTCTTCCGAGTACTTATTTCCTGAAAGATTCTTCCCCATACTTGTGACAGCTTCACAAGATTGCACATCCTCCTCAGTAAATCCTGTAGTCACATCACAATTGTCAGCTACAAAAATACAAGGTTTTACATTATCCAGCTGTTCTGGATTTACCCAATAATTCAAGAAATCTTCAATGATATCCTCTTCTGTTTCACCAATGGAAACCTCCACTTTCAACTCAGCTGCTCTGAGTTTTTCATGTCTCAATTGTATACTCATCATCTGCTCGAGCTTCCTCAGCTCTTCTCTTAACTACATGTTTACCTGTTGATCTCTTTTTTGTTGTAGCCTCTACCACTTCACTCTCTTCCTCATGGTCCAACCATGTCTCTGGTCTTTCATATTCTCCTGTAATAAATCCATCAATAACCCAAGTTGCACTGCTATCTCAGCTTTCTCTTTCTCATACTCTTCATCAGTGAACTGCTTCAATATGCCGTTTTCCTTGGCATCTTCCTTCTCCCTCTTTCTGATGTGGCCTCTTTCTGAACCTCTGCTCTCTCCTTTATGACTTTTAGTAGTCATCTTCTTCGCCATGAGTTTCTCACCCATGAGTTGCACCAAGCCTCTACAAATAGTAAACTCTCTTGCTGCCACTTACCTCACCAATCCTTCCCTCCAGATCTGGTCTTTTGGTAATCACCCGGTCCTCTACTGGAACCTTTTGAGCATTTCTTCGCTGCTCCTTCAGGCTTCACTCATCTGCAACTTTCAAGAACACACTTGTCCTTTTCATTCAACCTTTGTTGAATCTTTAGGTCCTGCCACATTCACCTAGAATCCCTTGCTGGACTCCTTCATCATTGCACTTCAGCTATGATCTGCCTCTTCCCGCTGAGACTTTCTTCAACCTGCTTGCAACCTGAATTCTGTAAAAAACTTTCAAACCAGAGTCAAATATCATCTGACAAATCACCTTCAAGATCCTGTTGATTTTGTTTCACCTCCTCAACTGCACTTTCATATCTGCACTGCAATCTTCATCAGTTCCAAAATCTCATCTTAACACATGCAATTAATCTAACTGAAAACTTAAATCTCCACATAGAGCTATTCCGGCTCTGATACCACTTGATGCAGGTCTACCCTGCAAACCCAGAATCTTTACTCTTCTCATGCATATAAAAAACACATTCCCAAATTCAACATCCCGCCTCTGACTCGAAGTCTGGCAACCTCATCATTGTTATATGTGGAAGCTTCTTTTTTAAATCCCTCATTATGGTTATAAACCCATTGCACAACAAAATCATGTATCAAATTCTCAATCTGATCAACATTCACATATGGCTGGATTCTAAAATCAAAGTTCAATAAAAAAAAATGTGCCCATGCTTTAAAAACTCAACCTGGCAAATTCATACCCCACACTCATCCTTTGGCTTCGCGTCATCTCCATTGGACACTCTCTGGCTCTACACCGAAATAGAGTTCTGCAAACTCACCATAGAATCTCTCAGTAGCTAAGACCTTCACTGTTCATCGCCTTCGATTTGACAATCAAACTGGGTTTTAAAACCTCACCGTCCTTTGTTTCAAACCTGCGCTCTACGCATTAGTTTATCCCAGCGTTTGGGCAACTGCATCTACAATCATTTGAATGGAGGAAACTGATGGTCAAACTCCATAACGACTAATCCAACAATCGGTCGATGGCTATACATACTCGTTTATCCCAGCAAAGAACCAAACCCCATATCCATCAACACAACAAACAAATGATGGCTATCACATACACATCGATTTCCTTTTTCCAAAACGATTATGTTCAACGTATAACAAAATCAGTCACAGATTTTTTTAACCAGTGCTATTCTCTGACACACCACCAATTTCGAATGTATAACCACTGACTATACTCACACCCATCAGCGATTCTACGCAGGAAAAAAAAACACTTACAGTCTATAGATGAAACATATACTGTCAAGAACCGATTTACTCAGAGGCTAATCCTGCATACATTCTGGAACTAACTTCATGTGCATATCTCGTCATAAAGGTTATTAAAACCAAACATATCCATACAAAATTGAATTCAACAATGTGCATATGGCTCAAAAGTCAAATTCTTCAGAGATAAAAACAACAATTACGAAGAGCCTCTTGTTCATGGCCAGATATTCAAAATCCATGGCCCTTTCAGCTGTTCATAGATTTACAGGGAAACCCCCTGTCTCTTTCCTCTCCCCCCGTTCTATTCTACCCAAAAAGGAAAATATACATCAGTCACACCTAACTACTTCTTTCCACACAAGAAAGAATTAGTTATTTAGTTATAACTCAACTTTTAACTAAACTAGACCACTTTTAATTACTTACCCTTATTGAAATTAACACAATTTAACAACTAAGTCTTCCTCAAGTCTTGCATTTAGCCACAACATGTGACCACCCCGTCACATTGCTGGCCCAAGTCTAGATGCTCCTGCATCACAGTATGTAGGCCTTCTGATTGGAAGGCAGATGGAATGGACCTACGAAGTCTAATTCCCAACTCTCGAAGGGTTCTTTGATGAATTGTGGCCACAGAGGCATTTCATCAAATTGACCAGGCCAATCCATCCTTTGGCAACTATCGCAGGCCTGTGCATATTTTTTAGCATCCTTAAAAATAGTGGGCCAGTAATAGCCCATTTGTAATACCTTATGTCATGTCCTTCAGTCTATGAAATGTCCCCCACATGGTTCGTCATGGCAAGCCTTCAGGATGTCATGGATCTCATCCTCGCAGATACAACTACATATACACATGTCAGCCCCTATATGAAAGAGATATCCACCTATCCAAGACAACTAGGTGCTACGCTGAACAACCAATTTTATTTCTCTTGTTGTTAAATGTTTAGGTAGTTTCCCTACTACCATATAATTTTCCACATCTGCGTACCATGGCATCTTAACCGCCACATCAAACAGGTGCTCATCCGGGAATCGGTCATCTACTACCAGTGGATCATTAACCTTCAGAATTCGAGATAGAAAATCAGCAACAAGATTCTCCTTTCTTGGATGATCTTTAATGGTAATGTCTAACTCCTGCAAAAGCAATAACCATCGTGTTACTCAACCATTTGTGATAGGTTTATTAGCTAGACATCTAATGGCAAAGTGATTAGTGTACACAAAGACTTGGTAGAAATAACTGCTAAGAATTCTTTTTCTATCACTGTGTAATTGAGTTCTACAGGGGTGAGATTTTTGCTAATGTAATATATAGCATAAGGTTTCTTGTCCTCCTACTGGCCGAGGACAGCGCCTATGGCTACATCTGATGCGTCCGTGGAAATATGAAAAGGAAGCTCCTAGTTTGGTCCACACAATACTGGTGTTATTGAGACTAGTTTCTTTAATATTGCAAAAGCTATGTCATAATTGTCAGACCAGCTGAAATCAATGTTTCCAGTTAGAGCATATACCGGTGCCGCAATTTGTGAAAAATTCTTGATAAATCTGCGATAATAACCTGCATATCCTAGGAAACTGCGTACCTCTATTTGGGTGCAGGGTGTAGGCAATAAAAGAATTTCCCATATTTTTGTTGGGTCTACCTGTATTCCTGCTGCAGAGATGTAATGCCCTAGGATCATGCCCTTGATCATCATCATGTGACACTTGCCATCAATTAAACATAACCTAGTAATGATGCATCGTTCTAAGACTTTTTCTAACATTCGTAATGCTTGATCAAAATCATCCCCATAGGGAGTAAAATCATCCATATATACCTCTAGTCCTTCATTTATTAGATCAACAAAAATGCTTAGTATAGCTCTTTGAAACGTGGCCGGGGTGTTGCACAAGAAAAATGGTAATACTCTGTATGTGAATGTGCCCCACGGACAGGTGAATGTCGTTTTGTCCTAGTCTTCAAGGGAAATCTGAATTTGATTGTACCCACTAAAGTTGTCTAGAAAGGAGAAGAACTTCTTCCCTGCCAATGTATCGAGGACCTGATCAATGAATGGGAGGGGAAAATGGTCTTTCTGTGTTATCTTATTTAGCTCTCGATAGTCTAAACAAATACACCATTTTCTGTTTTTCTTGGGGACGACAACCAAAGGGGAGACCCATTTACTGTCTGAGATAGGATAAATAAAGTTTACATCCAGTAGCTTTTGTAATTCCTATTTCATGATATCTTTGAGGTGAGGGTTCAACCTCCGTTGAGGCTGCCAAATGGGTCGTGCATCCTTCTTTGTATAAATGTGGTGTGTACATAATTGCGGATCTATCCCTTTCATGTTAGGATAATCCCAGGAAAAAGCCCCTTTATTTTTCTGCAATGCCTAGATAAGCTTCTTCTATTGTTTGCTCTCCAAATCAACATTGATATTAAGAAATTTTCCTGGTTCGATCTCAACTGGTTTTCTGTTTCGAATAACAGTTGTCTGAATATGCTGGTTGTTTGTGTCCTTCAGGGGATCTTCCATGGCTTCGTTATCAAGAATTGCTTTCAGCGTCTGACACTCCCCATTTGTTGGCTGCTTTATAAAACTGTTGATAACATCATCTTTAGTTTGATTTTTAAATTCTAGTGCTTCTGCTATTGTGAGTGGTGAACGGATGCTCTCTTCCAGGTACGTTGGTGGCTACTTACATATTTTTACAATGGGAAAACTTGGTCTGGCAGGAGGGTATAACACCAGATCTTTTATAGCATCTCCCTTTGTGATAGTCATGTTGACTTCTCAGCAGCCGATATATGCATTAGTTGTTGCCAGACAAGGTTGTCCCCAGAATCAAAGGATGCCCATTCAACCTACTCCTTAGGTTTATAACCAGGAAATCTACTAGATATTCCCATGAGTCAACAAAAACTGTAATATCTTGTAAATTCCCTTTTGGTCTTACCACCAACCGATCAACAAGCTCTAATAAAGTGGTGGTTGGTTCTAAGGCTGTAATACCAAGTGCTTGATAAGTTTTTGTTGTTAATATGTTAATGGCAACTCCTAGATCAACTAGGGTGTTTGGAAAAGAGTGGACATATATCTGAACTGTTACTAAGGGATTTCCAGGGTCTTCATATTTTATAGGAGTTTCCTCTCCCAAGAGTAAATCAGATAAGGTTCCTACGACATGAATAGTGGGTGAGGTTTTTACCTTCCTCACAGGCCTTTTTACACATAATTATTTTATGGTTTTGGCATAGATGGTAATGTCTTAAATAGCCTGGAGGAGGGGAATCTTAATACACAAATTTTTTAGTTCCCCTACAAGATCAAAATCAAGGTAAGTGATTGGTTTAGGTATCACTAGCCTTTCAGGGAAAGGAGGAGAAGTAACCATAAGTTTCTCAAGATCATCATGTTGATTTGTTTCTTCCCCTTGTTTTGATTTAGTATTATTGACAAGTGGTGGAACATGTATAGATGATGGAATATGTATAGGTTGAATTACAATTTCAATTGAAGGTTGGTCCTTGTTTTCCTCAGGGGTTATGACCCGACTTGACCTTAATCTGAGCTCATTACATTCTTTTTGCTCAATCTCATATTCTGGATTTTCAATAACCTGTACCAACTGGACTGGCCTATTAAGATTCAGGTTTGGCTGAGCTGGTAACTGTGGTCGTAGAAGAGGTTGAGAATTCTGTTGTAATGTATAAGGAGCTAACAATGCGGTCTGAGGCTGGGGACCTGTTCCCATAGGTATATTGGATATCCCTAGATGCACTTGCCAGTTTGTAGACCAATTCGGGTTTTGAGAGGTGGAGGTAGGCCACTGGGATTGATAGGGATTGCCTTGCCAGACAGGAGTAAAAGGAGAATTCGGCCAACCATTTCCTGAAAAAGATTGTGCTGGCCAGGATGTTATAGAGAATGGTGGATTTTGCCAGTTTGGGTAGGTTGATTGGCCTTGCCAGGCTACCCCAAGGTTCTGTTGTTGGTTAAACTGCGATGAAGGAAAAAATTGGGATGCATCTTGCGACATACCTGTAGGTTTGGATTGCCATTGTCGATACTTGCTCATCAAATATACCGGTTCTGTTTCCTCCTTTGCTTCTTTGAATACCACTTTCAGCCCGGGTGATGATGGACATTGTTCAGTATCATGATATTTAGTACAAATGGCACACGTATGAACCATGTCTAAGAGGCATTCCTGTTGGCTGTGCTTCTTTCGACAATGTGGGTAGAAGATGGCCAAATTATGTTTTGCTAAAGCTTTTTTTTGTTTGGCTTGTAGAATGTCCAAATGTGTTGTAAGAGTGCCCAGGATATCTGTCTTAAAATCTTCTAGGAAGTTGCCAATCTCCATCTGGGTTATACTTCCACTATGTGGTTTTCTTCCTCTGCTCATTGGATCTTGGCTAGCTGCTCCTGTACGTGCACTTCCTCGTGAACCCCTGATACACAAACAAATGATTTCATCATAATCTTCATGAGAAATATTCCCTTTTCCCTTTAGGTTTAGAGTTTCTATCCATTCTTCTTTCATTCCTTTAATCAATATAGCTATGACGACTTCTTTTGGTAGGGTAGTGTGTGGAGATCTCTACAAATTATAATTAAATCGTTCTACATATTCTTCTAGTGTTTCGTTATCTTTTGCAGTTGTCTTGAAAATCTCATCTTTCAGTTCCCTAGTTTTACAAAAGTCTTGATATCTTTTAAGGAAGGAGGTTTTCATATTGTCCTAAGAATTGATGGTTCGCCCACCTAGACCCATAAACCATCTTAAAGCTGCCCCTTTCAAAGTGGAAGGGAATAATTTTAGTTTTTGGGGGTTGGTGGTATAGTTGTACCCTCTACAGAGGACATCAAACTCAAACAGGAAAGCATCAGGATCCTCTATGATCATCCCATGAAAGGTTGGGATGTTATACAAAGGAATAGCCTTCATAGGGGCATTCGCCACCTGGTCAACTATGGGGTATTATAATGTCGAGGTTTGACCTTGGGGTGGCTGTTTTTCCATTTGATCAAATATATGCCAACAGTCTTCAGGGATTTCAAGGGGTGCTTCCGTAATAAATAGAGAGTTAGCAATTCGAGCTAGTTTTACAGCACTCCCTAGGTTTAAAATCTCTGGAGATCCTTGTTCAGACAACTGTGGTTTTGCTTCAGCAACCCCACAAGTTTCTCCTTTCCTTCTTGTAAATTACAGGATTTTCCCTCTTGTAGAGGATTAGAGGGTAGGGTTATTGTAGCTTGAAAACTCTGTTCTGATCCTCCTAATTGGCTTTGAACCTCAGCATGAGTTACAGATGGTGGGCCTGCTGCTTGAGGGATTGCAGTAGAACTTTTTCTAGGTATAGCCTGGAACCCTACTGATGCTTGAGACTCTACTCTTCTTATGATTTCGTCTATAAAGGTCATTCTCCCAAGGTTCACCGATCCTTTGGGTTTTGTGGATTTTAGTAGAGGATTTTGTTCTTTCTCTATCTTTTTATTTCTAGTAATTCATAAAACAAATTCCTATTTAACCTCTAAAATTTTGCACGTAAAGCGGGCAAGTAAGCAAGCACTTTACTTGCTAGGTACACAAGTTCTTACCTTCTATTTTTAAAACCCATTTCTCTTACAGCAAAGGAATAAAATTAATCACTTTGAACACTCTCCCCGACAATGGCGCCAAAATGTTGGCTCACTAAGATGTCTTTTTACGGGCAATCTTAATCCCTACATTAGTTATCAACCCGACGTAAGTTTTTCTATTTCAAGAGTGTCAACACAGTATGTGCAGTGAAGTTAGAGGTATCTAATGATGAATCATTGCAATCATTAAAGTCCAATTCTTCAATCCCATTCACACAACTCTGCAAAGAAACTATCTATGAAAATAATGCTCACAACACCCGATGTAATTCTATACAACTTGTCCCGAAACCAATTGGAACTTGAATGCAAATCATAATTACACAGAGAATTACTCAAATAAGCTTGAGACTAATCACACTTAATCAAGTAAAGCAACTATGATTGTAGAACAACACTAATCAACTCAAATCAATCTGTATTACTAAATAGCAATAACAATTGGCAATTGAACAACAATCTATAAGTGAACAACAACAACAATAAAAGATTCCTAAATGATAAACATTCTATATTGCAATATGTAAAAGTTACTCAGTCTTGTCTCTCAAGGTCTATGATAACATTCATTCAATCTGAACAACAATCAGCCACACATTCACTCATTCTAATCAAAGTGCTTACTTAATTCTATCTCACAATTTCAGTATAAATCTAAGTGAACAACAATATAGATTAATATCACCAATCTTCAAGATAAGAAAAAGAACTAAACACTAAATCAAATGCAAGGACTGGATGTAAACTATAACACAAAGGAGTAGTGGAACTTCTTGTGACTGGGCCCAGAGTTGCCAAAATTCTCTACTTAATAAAAACTCAGAATACGGAGATGTATCAAGTGCAACCTTCTTTCATTAACTTCAAAGTAACTGCTGATAGAATCATTGAATTAACAACGTTTTGCTCCAAAGAGAATAATTACATATTAAAAGTCTGAATTGTCATCTAGTTGCCTTTTGCCCTTATATAACATAAAAGGGAAACTTGGATAACAGCAGATCCTCAGGATCAGGAGATCTTGAGGATTTCATAATATAAAATCTAATTATATGGTAAAATAAGAGTACTCAAACTGATCTTCCACTTCCTTGTCTGCCCCAAATACTGCGGCTTTTCCCCTTTATGGCCTCATGTTGTCCTGCCAACTGAACAGCTTTTGCCCAATCACATCTCTGCATACAAAGATAGCAAAGAGTCATTTTTTCATAATAAATTCACCTATTCTATCACCAACTAGTTTCTTCCAACTTTCACTGATATTTTCCTCATTTTATTCTATAAACAGAGATAATATTATAAGGATGAATGATAAATGAAGCATTAAGTGAAGAGAAATCATACTTTTTTCTTGTCCCAACACCTATCACATTATTTGTCCAAAAGTTTAGTGAGGACGGCAGGAAAGGTGCAAGCTAAGAAAGAGAATCATGGGTCAAGTGTTGGGCCTAAGAATTATCCTTAAAATACATCCACTTTCACTCCATTCACACATTTTCTCACCTCTATTCCACCACCATGTCACCACAACAACTTCACTTTCATCACTAAGTGGGTTACCATTGTGTTTTCCAAAACATTATTAATTCTTAGTATTTTTAAGTGAATTTGTTGTTAAACTTTATAAAATAATATCCATATACTTATACTTAACAATTGGAATGAGAAATTTGACATGAGTAGGTACAAAGGAAGCTTCCAAGGCATCTGTATGTGGCACTCTATGTTCAAATTCGAATTTGAGGAGATCATGGACCTCATGGAGAATATCATGGACCTCGTGGAGGAGATCATGGAGGGTAGAGTTATGTGTCACCATTGGTGGAGAAATATGTGGATCAAAGGAGGGAATATTGGGTCTACATTTATGAGTTTGTTATCATAGCTTTTGTATAAATAGGAGTGTTATCTCCTTCATTTGTAATTTTCATTTTGTAATCTTAATTTGTAATCTTAATTTTTAAAATCTTAGAACCTAGTAGAATTTAGGATAATTTTGGTTTGGATCATATGAGCTTATAACCGTTGTACTTTGAAAATTATTATGAATAAAATGGAGCTTCTTTGATCCTCTACATTTAACTTCTCTTTTGGTGTGCTTGTGAATCTTTGGAAGGATCCCCATTACCTAGCAAGTACACTTTTGTTTTGGTAAGTTTTTATTTTATGTTTGTGAATTTCATTAGATTAAATTATTAGGTTCACATGTTTGAAATATTAATGAATGACCTTTCGTAAAAAAGTATTAATTTTTCCTCAATGGATCTGATTTGTTATTTAATGTTTGATTTCATTAGTTTAAGTTTCTAATTTATATGCTTGAGATATAATTGAATAGTCTCTTGTAAGAAAGCTTTAATATTTCATGCAATCAATCAGAATTATGTTTAAGAGCTTTAATTTCATTAGTTTAAATAGTTGATTAGAAATATTAAAGAACAATCCCCTGTAAGGGAGCTTTAGTATTTCCTCAACTGTCTTAGTTTAGTTTGTCTCTAAGTCCATATATATTGGATGATCCTTGAAGTTTACTTACCTGGATTGATAGTAAATGAAACTCTAATTTGCATCCGCATTTTAGACCAAACTTCAAGTTTATTTCATTTCTCTTTGATCAATATTTTGGTCATGCATGAACTTGACAAAAAGAAGATTTCATGGCAAATTTTTTGTGAGGTCTTGGTTTATTTCCTCAAACAAATGTCTCACTCATGGAAACTCCTAAAGATAAAGAAAAACCTAAAGATAAGCTGATAACCGAGACAATAGTAAAGGAAGCAAGTCAGAGCGAGAGACAAAGAAAAAAACTAAGCAAGAAGTCAAGCACAAAGGAGAAAATGAAGGTTCAGACATCAACAAAGATTCATTTGACAGAATTGAAAGCAGAGGAGACAATTAAGGATGCACAGTTAATATTGAAACCTATAACTAGGTCAAAGGGTAAGCAGGTCGTTGAGGAGCCGACTCCTCAACCAACTGCAGTTGCTCCAAAAGATAAACAAGAAGAGGAAGTTGCTCAGTTTGTGTTGAGACCTAGAACTAGGTCAACAACCAAACGAGGTATTGAGAAATTAGTTGAAGATATAGTTGAAATTCCAACTTCTTAGCCAATAGATGATTCTTTAGTAGACAAACAAGAGCAAGATATAAAGAAATATGCAGATGTCCAGATGAAAGAAGTGGAGGATGAAATTGTTAGGTTGAAATATGCTCTTAGAAAGTTACATCTGAAGATGACCTTTTTGAAGAGGTAAAATGAAGAGTTTCAACATGTTGCTTCACAAGTAGCTTAGGTAAAAGAAGAGTCAAAGTCACCCCTTAATCCTACTATACAGGATAAGGGTAAGAAATTTATAAATGTAGAGCTGGAGGAAGAGCCCAAATTAAAGCCTAGAAGACCTATAACTAGAGCATCAAAAATCAAGCAAGGGTGGGTGGAGAAAATGAAACAAATAGCCCAATCTCCAGATAAACTAGATTTTGATCAATGGAGGGAATATCATAGGTATCTAGAGGTGCTTGAGGAATGTAAAATGTAGGTGATGAAAGTATCACAAGACAATGATGATTTAAGGAAATTTATTGGTCAACTGATTCTAGACGCTAATAAGGAAGCATTACAGGCTTGTAAAGAGATTAAAAGAGCAAAAAATTTCCTCAAGTGGGATCTCCCTGTAAGGAGGCAAGTGAAACAATACTACATAAGGAACTTGGTTCTGAAGAGAAGGGTGAGGATAATGAAACATAAGTTATCAAAGGCTTGGAAGTTAGTAAGGAGGTATAAAGAAGTAGCTGGATTGACTACACCTGGAAACACACCTAAACCAAAGACCAAGCCACAAGCATCGACACCAAAATGACCTCAGCCATCAATGATCAAAGAAGAGAATACTCCATCCAAAGGTACTGAAGTCAAGCCATCTTCCAAAAAACCTTCATCTAGAAAGAGAAAGAAGAGGTAATATGTTTTGTTTAATGATCCAAAATTTTGATGATTGCTGAAGATTGCCAATGTTGCGTAACATATTTCTTTCAGTTTTTACAGAGGTTGTTGGTGTCATTTTTTGTCATCCTGAAGGCTGTCATGGGTAGTCTGAAAGTGTTGATTATGTAGATGGGTCATTGTTGAGGGATTAAATCCCCTACGGTTTTGGGTCAACACCCTAGCAGAGCAGGGGTTATCTACAATAAAAAACAAGCATTCCACACAACCATGATACTTAAATAAGAAAACTACGCGAAGAGAGATGCACTTGGGAGTCCTTCGTTCGAGTACATCCAGCCAGGGTATAAACCCTCTTGGAGTTCCTCTCGATCCTTGAACCTGCAAAACAACCAATTCAAAGAAGCATAGAAATATATGGACAAAGTATCATATAGAAATCAACTTCATAACTTATTGAAGGATGGTTAATTATACATTGAAGCAATTATTCATATGTAAACCATAACAATAACATCATATGCATTAAGAAGATTGATTTCGGGAACAAGATAAATGTTTCTTTATTGAAGATAACTAAAACAAAGAAAGGAATGATATCACTTGAATCTTCCTCTTGCTGGCTCCAAGCGGAACCGTCCTCCGGGTCTGTCCAATCCCAAGTCTTCAAAAGGCTCCTTCCATGACTCACACAAGGATATCTCAACTAGTGAAATGACATCATAACTCAAGGAAACAAGGGTTTCCTATAGTGGGGGAAGTGCTGGAAGCACAAGGATCTTCATACTTGATCAGGGATAATCTCGGCAGAGTAATTCTCTCTCTTCCTTCCTCCCTTACGCCTTCCCATTGAAGCCCTTTTATACTTCTCCCTAAGTAGTTTTTAGTTGGTAATTTGTTGGGAACAGTTGGGCCACAGGCACTAATAGGTAATCAATAGGTAAAACCCATGATCTCTGCCCGAAATTAAGGAGATTTAATTTTTTCAAGTGTTTTAAGATATATACGTGGGTTGGGTATACACAGACCCGCGTACACACGCGTTTAGCTCAGGGAAATGTTGCGTACAGGAAGTAAAACACTGTTTTTTAAATATTTGGACCAATTCTGGAAGGAGGGGTTGCCCTAGGCCATAAATTTAGCATCACAAATATCAAGAGTGAGATTTGGAGCTATAACAATCATGTTTTTAATTTTGAGGTGAGAAAAGGATACATAAGTACAAATTCGATGTCGTGATATGTAGTGTTGTGCAACTGTTGTATACATGCTACACACAATTTTGTGTGGATTATTGAAGTTTCCATGTGTCAAGGGAGGGGTGGTAGAATGTTTTTACTATGTCACAAGCCTATTCATCACCTAATCATCAACCATGTGTTTTCTATTACGTGGAAGGTCATGCCAACATGACATGTTACAAAGTTGTTGTGCAATACATATTTGGAAGCGGTATGTTGTTTCTTATTTTTATGTTCTAATGGCATGGTACTATGACTAGGACAAGATTCTCATGGATTAGAATGGTGTCTCAATAGGATAGAAGGATAAGATCTTATTTAGTTTTTATATTTTTACTACTAAGAAAAATTGAAGATATGTTTAAAATCTTGCTACTTTTATGATATTTTCGATCTGTCTCATGGAGAATTCATTCATTGTATCTAGACATGAGATTTTTGAAGATGTAAGGCTATATAATACTAAATGATACAAGTTAGAAAGGGTTGGATATTATTGTGAACAGGGTTGGATATTGTTGTGAACTGTTTAAGACATATTTGTGTTGTGATCTTTTATTAATGATAATGCTTAATGATGAAGTTATTCCAGTGATCATTGCAGAGATACTTGTGGTATGATGCTTTGAAATTGTTCTTCTTTTGTGTATTTGTGATATTATTTATTTTCCTTCTTAGTCTTCTTTAAGGGTATAATGGAACAACTACATTAGAATTCATCTTGTATGATCTTGTTTAGCTGTGTTGAATGTTTTAGTTACAAATGGAATGTGTTATACCTTTAAATATTGTGTTTTCCATCTTAATATTCACCCATTGAAAATGTAGTAACAAAAGTCTCAATTGTTCTATGATTGTGGATTAGTGTTTTTATTGTCATTTTCCACTGTACTACAAACTATTTTTCCTAGTCGAAGTATGTGTTAGACAGGCCTATGTGCATGTAATTGGTTGGTATATGAAGAGGTATGACGAGCTAGTAATGTTATCATCACATGCATCAATTATTCTAGAACCTTTCACCAATTTCCAACTAAATTTTAAAAATACTCTTCAGATCTAGTCTCTGTCTTATATGTGCTTTCAAAGTCTCTATTTTTAGGTTTTTTCTGAGTGAGGGAGCCCCCTCTGGCTAGAAAATACTAGTTTCTAGCCAGAAGCGGTATGTGGTTACCTCTATGGCCTTTTTCTTTCAACCTAAAAGGATTCATAGAGTGCTAACATAGTGGCACCGTTGCCAAGGACCACGAGAGTCTAATTTTTCCTGGGAAGATATTTCATTTTAAGAGTTACATCATTGGCTGAAACTTGTAAAGTCACCTTGACTGGTAGTGGAACCGACTGCATGAAACATTGTGCGAGGAAATATGGCTTCTAATAGGCATACCAGACAAAACCCTGACCCTAACCCTCCAAATATTGTCAGTAATCCTGAAAGTCTCCTTAGGAAGAAGAAGATCACTAAAGAAACTCAAACCACCAGCATCCCTCTTGGTAGATCATGTTCTTTTCCTAAGGGTTTATTCTCCTTAGAAGATGTTGAGTTCGAATTGATTTTTGAAAGTTCTTTGTTGAGGACGAAATTTGAAACCTCTGTTTCTGAGATTGTAATAAATGAATATGTGTTAAAACCTTTTATCATTATTGTAAAGTTTGATCCCGGTGAGCTTGATAAAAGTGTGTTAGTTTAGTCTCAGAAATTTGAAAGTATGGTAAATCTCTTGTAGCCTAACGTTGAGAAATCAGAAAAATTCCAGCCTTCTAGTCCTATTTCAACTACTAATCATTTTTCCCTTGTTGTTCCAACATTTTTTGATTCATTTTCCGCACCTTCTTTAAGTCCAATTATCAAAACAACTACTACTTTGTTTGCTACCCATACATTTCCTATTATAGTAGATGCCCAAACCACTGTTTTACCTTCTTATGTTCCCAGTACCACAACTTGTTCAGCCTCTTCTCATACAACACTAATGGCAGCTAGGTATGCTCCTTTGGTTCTTCTAGCTCAACTACATGGCCTCACAACTATAACCAGATACTTCCCCAATACGATGGTACAAGGGAGATTGCAGCTAAGTAACATTTGGATAAGGTAAGTTCTTTTGTGGATTTAGAGGAAGTGGACCATGAGGATATTAAAGTCAGAATCTTTGCTCAAATTTTTTTATGGTGACATTAAGAAGTGGTTCAGGAATGCTCATCCTACAGCTTTTCCCAACTATCAAGAATTGGAGGATGCTTTTCTTGTGATATGGGGCGAGAAGAAGAATCCTTTAGAAATAGTTGTTGAATATGACAACCTGAAAAGGCATCCTAGTGAAACTATACAAGATTTTCTGTAAGATTCAATAAAGTGTATAATTCCATCCTTGTAGAAATACAACCTCCTCCTAGACTTTCTTTGCTTCATTATCCCAATGGTTTTGACCCTAAGATGGCCTATCAACTTAGGGAAATAAATCCAACAATGCTTGAAGACATGCAAAACAATGCAGTCAGTGTGCATGCCAACTTGTTGGTGAAGAAGTTGTTGAAATGTGGCAACAAGAATATTCTAATTTAAATTGTCCTTGAATTAAATTGAGAATTAAAATCAAATTTAATCTTAACAACTACTTGGAAATAATTTATTAATTCATTTTGAATTAATTAGTTGGAGAAATTCAAGTTAGAAGTCTTTCTGAAGCCATGCAAGAGATATCCCTTAACTTAAGGAGATAAGATTGAGTTATATTTGAGTTTTAATTAGTTAACTCACTTTATTGAGTTAAGTCTAGTTAAATTAGTTCCAAATTGTTTGAGGAACTAATAGAGAGTTAACAGTCAGTTGATGCATGCATGCACTCAACTAGTGTACTCCAATTAACTGAAAATTCCCTCATCAGAAACTCATGCATGTCTATTTTGAGAAAGACCCAGTTGAGATTAAAGTCAAGGATAGTGTACTATCAGTTGCATGTGTTTTCTTATAAAGAAAACTCATGCATGCAGTCAAGGCATCATTCCTTGAGGATTACGTAGTTCTGACAGTGTGTGAGATCAAAGTGTTCCACTTGGTTGAAGAAGAATCATCTTAGAGGAACAACATAAGGAAATAGGAGCTTGGAGGGCAGAGGAGAAGGCCTGAGAGAAGCCAAGATTTCCCGTGAGCATCTGTGAGGATTGTACTGAGAGATGGCTAGCTGTGAGAGCTAAGGCTTTGTATAATTCCTATGTATTTCCACCTTGTATGATAATATAGATAGTGGGGTTTTTAGCTAAGGCTTTCCCCACAATATTTTCATGTGTATTGTGTGATTGATTCTTCTTATTATGGTTATATTGTTCATCTCGATCTTTAAGCTTCCGCAAAATTGATAGTAGAAGTACGTTATAGTATTCTGCTTTGATTTATATTGCATTATCGGGTTAACCTACCAATAGATTTTCTACATGGTATTAGAGCTGGATTTGTAGAGAATTGTTTACATGGTATTAGAGCTCTGAACAATATACTGAGAAGAGAATTCAAAGTTTGAAGTTTGGGTTTGCAGGTGCAAATCAAATTCATATCATACTTCAAGGTTGGCTAATGGCATTCTATGACTTGAGACTTGAGTATGCCTTGGAAGGTAGCTCAAATTACATAGCATGGAAAGATAGAATGGAGGCTGTATTAGAAGATAATGGCTTGAAGGAATTCATTGATCAAGAAATACCAAAGCTAGCTTCAACTAATGCACAAGAGCTGGATAAGTGGAAGAAGTGTGTAGCAAAGGCGAGATGGATCATCCTTGAGGGAGTTTGAGACCATATTGTCTCGAGTCTCCATGGGAAGGATACTCCATTTTAAATGTGGAAGACATTGAAGGACCTCTACCAGAACAGTAGTGACTAGAGGAAATTGGTGCTCAAGGATAAGCTTCGAAGAATCAAGATGGAGAAGGGCGATACTATTTCCACATATTTGAACAAGCTCACCACTTGCAGAGAGGAGCTTGGCAGTGTGGGAATAACTACTGTCGATGATGATATGGTGAGCCTCGCTCTCCTTGGCCTTCCAGAGAGTTGGAATAGCTACCAAGACTCTGTGAATGGAAGGGACAAATTGCCGAATTAGGAACGACTATGGTCAGATCTCATGCAGGAGGATATCAAGAGGAAAACAAAAGATGGTTCCTCATCCAAGAATGATGATGAAGAAAATCTGGCCTTAGCAAGTAAGGCAAGGAAAGAGAAGGAGAAGGCTTCCCATTTCAAATCGAATTCTTCTCATGGAGGGAAGAAGGGTGACATGTCTAAAGTGAGATGCTTTAATTGTCATGAGATGGGACATTATGCAACTAATTTCCCATCGAAGAAGTCCAAGAAGGGATCCTCGAAAGAATTGGAAAGTGAGGCATTAGCCTCTCAGTTCGAAATGGACTTTACCCTCATCGCATGCATGGTTCATCGATGATGGGTTGTGTCTGGTATCTTGACAGTGTAGCCTCATTCCACATGACTAGTGATAAAAGTTTATTCAGTGCCTTGGAGGAGAAAGACCTTAAGATGCGCATAGAGATGGGTGACGATGGAAGGTATAGTGTTTCAGGAGTGGGCACGATTGCTTTTCAGAGGGAGCATGGAGCTCCTATCACCTTGATAGATGTGAAGTATGTGCCTGGAATGAAGAAGAACTTGGTATCGGTCACGATGTTGGAAGAAAAAGGCTACGATGTTGTCTTCAGTAAAGGAAAGGTGTTCCTAAGACACATAGCCACAAGTTAGACCAAGAGGATAGGGACTCATGTGAAGAATCTCTATAAACTAGAGGTAGATGATTGTGCAACATTGAGTATGAAAGCAGAATTGGTGCAAAGCCAACACATTGGCAAGTTGTGGCATAGGTAGTTGGGCCATTTGCATCATGGGGCTTTGAAGATAATGCAACAGATATCTACAGGACTTCCCAAAGGTAAACTTGAGCAAGTTGACACAAGCAAAGGTTGTACCTTGGGAAAGTACACCAAGTATTCCTTTCATGATCGATACAGTTGAGCAAAGGCTATCTTAGAGTGAGTTCATATTGATGTGTGTGGACCATTCTCGACGACATCCACAGTGAAGCAAAGGTATTATTTGATTTTCATTGATGACTATTCTCGTAAACGTTGGATTTATTTCATGCAGAAGAAGGACCAAACCTTCACAAAGTTTTGTGAGTTCAAAGCTTTGGTCGAGAAAGAGTCAGGGAAGAAGATCAAGTCCTTGAGAAGCGACAATGGCGGAGAATATGTCTCTCAAGAGTTTAAGGACTTTTGTGCGGCAGAAGGAATTAAATGAGAGTTGACGACACCTCACAACCCATAGTAGAATGGAGTGGCCGAGAGGAAGAACATGTCTATTGTAGGGGCAGCACGAGCAATGATGCATGACCAAGGCCTACCACTTCACTTGTGGGTTGAGGCATTCAACACATCAGTCTATTTGCAAAATAGAAGCCCGCATCGCATACTTGGGATGAAGACACCAGAGGAAGCTTTCTCCGGTAAGAGACCATATGTGGGTCACTTTAGGATCTTTGGTTCATCAATATATTTCCATGTGACAAAGGATGCACGGAAGAAGCTTGAGCCAATAGCAGAGTTGGGGATACTTGTGGGGTACAATGATACACCTCACAACTATCGGGTGTACTTGCCTACCAGTCGGAGGATAGTGGTTCGCAGAGATCTCAAGTTTGATGAGCAAAAGGTCATGCGAGTTTCCCTTGAGAGGGAGCTCCAACTACAGGCTATGGAGGAACTGTTGGTTCATAAGGAGGAGGAGCCTCAGACTGATGCAGAGCAGCCACATGCAAAGGTTCCAGGAGTGGAGATATCCACTCAAGCAAAGTCTTCCAGAGATGGATGGAAGCGCACAAGAGAAGCTGACAGATTATTGGAGGATGCAAGAGAGAATGTGGGAGCACCATTTTCTTAGTGCAAATAGAGGAGGTCACCTGAGAGGTACTCTAGATACATGGCCCTTATTGGGGAATGTGTTGAGACCGAGTCATATTCCTTTGAGGAAACAGTGCAACAGACAATTTGGATTGATGTTATGGTGGAGGAGTATGACTCCATAGTTCGTAACAGTGTTTGGGACGTGGTTCTGAGACTGGAGAACAAGTTAGTTGTGAGTTCTCATTGGCTTTACAAGGTAAAGAAAGTTGCTGATGATGGGAGGATCATGTTGTTGCAGTATATTTCAATAGAGGAGCAAGATGTTGACATTTTGAAAAAGGCATTGTCAAAGTGTAAATTTGAGTTCCATAGAGACATGATCGGGGTGACATATAATCCCTTTCTTGTTGAGAGGGAATGTTGAAATGTGGCAATAAGAATATTCCAATTTAATTTGTCCTTGAATTAAATTGAGACTTAAAATCGAATTTAGTCTTAACATCTACTTGGAAATAATTAATTAATTCATTTTGAATTAATTAGTTGGAGAAATTCAAGTTAGAAGTCTTTCTGAAGTCATGCAAGAGATATCCCTTAAATTAAGGAGATAA
>APFE031656767.1:50919-66088 GCA_000404065.3 Pinus taeda | reverse complement strand
GATGCATGCATGCACTCAACTAGTGTACTCCAGTTAACTGAAGATTCCCTCATCAGAAACTCATGCATGTCTATTTTGAGAAAGACCTAGTTGAGATTAAAGTCAAGGACAATGTACTATCAGTTGCATGTGTTTTCTTATAAAGAAAAATCATGCATGAAGTCAAGGCATAATTTCTTAAGGATTGCATAGTTCTGACAGTGTGTGAAATCAAAGTGTTCCACTTGGTTGAAGGAGAATCATCCTAGAGGAACAAGGCAAGGAAATAGGAGCTTCAAGGGCAGAGGAGAAAGCTTGAGAGAAGCCAAGATTGCCTGTGAGCATCTCTGAGGATTGTACTGAGAGTTGGCTAGATGTGAGATCTAAGACTTTGTATAATTCCTATGTATTTCCACCTTGTATGATAATACAGATAGTGGGGTTTTTAGTTGAGTCTTTCCCCATAGTATTTTCATGTGTATTATGTGATTGATTCTTCTTCTTCTGGTTATATTGTTTAGCTCGATCTTTAAGCTTCCACAAATTTAATAGTAGAAGTAGGTTATAGTATTCTGCTTTGATTTATATTGTATTATCGAGTTAACCTACCAGTAGATTTTCCACAGAAATCCAAAATGAAGACAGAGATAAGAGTTACCATAAAAGAGGATCCTGTCACTTCTTTTGATGCAAAGCTGGACACTTCGGTCAAGACAATGGAAAATATGATGGAAAATATGGTGTTGACTGATCGAGTTGGTGTTAGAGAACCTTAGTTGGGTTCACAAATTCGAAATCCAAATTTTCGAAGGCAGCCGCAAGTGCTAAACAAGCCAAGGGAGCAGAAGGGTCTAGAGTAGTCACAACATCAACTAAGACCACCTTTTCAACAAAATTATTGTCAAGAACAAGATGAGGAGGATGAGAAATTACTGGAGGATCAAATTCTTTTCTTTGGTGACGGGCAACAATCTGTGTATTTGAGCAAAGAAGATCAAGAACAAGAGAAATTCGAGAATTTTGTATCAGAAGAGGAAGAATCATTGCTTGGTCAATCCCAAAAGGACACATTGATGATCAAATCTGAAGAGTAGGGAAAAGGGTACCAAAATGCCATCATGCAAGTTCAAAGACAATATAATCTAAGGAACATAAATGTTGGTAGTAATGCAACAAAGAAGGAAGTAGAAGGCAACAATGCAGCAAAGAAGGAATTAGTAGGCAACAATGCAATGAAGAAAGATGTGGCAGCTAGTAATGTAAATAAATATATCCCAAGCACTGTTGGCCAAAATAAAGAGCCTCCCGTCACCATTTTGCAAAGGAGAGGGGATATTTCTAAGGACATTGTAGAAAAGAAGGATGTTGTTCATAAAGAAACAAAAAAAACACCAAGTCCTTTCAATCTTGAGGTTGAACTTGTCAAGTTGAAAATCTCCATTCCCCTTGGTAAATTTCTCAAGAATGATCAATATAGAACTTAAATTTTAAAGGCGTTGAGGGTTGACAAAACTTCTGATACTGTCAATATAGCTAATGATCATCTAACTATTATTTTTGGGCCAAAAATTGATGATAAAGGGTAGGATGGGGATGTGCCTCCTTTTTATGTTACTTTGAATGTGCATAATCAAATATTACACAATGTTACGCTGGATTCAAGGGAATCTCACAATTTGATGCCGAAAGTGATTATGGAGAGACTAGGGCTTGACATTACTAGACCTTAGAACAATGTATACTCATTTGATTCTAGCAAAGTGAAGTGCCTGAGATTGATCAAGGATTTAGCTATATCATCGACTCAGATTCCCTCTAAATGTATGTTGATGGACATCGTTGTAGCAGACATACCTCCCAAAGTTGGTATGCTTCTTTCTAGATCGTGGATGGAAAAGCTATAAGGTGCAATGCCGATGGATATATCTTACATCATCGTCTCAGTTTTTGGTGGTCAAACAAGGAGACTGTACAGAGAACCACTCATGCAATACATGACCAGTAGCAAAGAGAAACCTACAAATCATCCAGTATATGCAGTTCATTTCGATTTAGATTCTTTTGTTTTATTTAATTCTAGTTGTCCTGATGAAGAGGAGTCTAATTCAAAAATAAAAGAGGAGTAAAATGTGAAACATATCAACGAACAAATTGAAGAAAATAACAACAAAACAATCCATGAAAAATTTGAAAGTTTGAAGGTTGAAATAAGTGAAAAATATAAGAGAAAGTAGTGCATTCGGACCATGCATTTTGACAGCACAACAAGCTTAGATGGTGCTGGAGCAGGTGTATGGATAGTCATCCCAGAAGTCGGAAAGGCCAAGCTTTGTTCATACAAATTAGTTTTTGATTGTACCGATAATGTGGCAAAGTATGAAGTGCTCCTTTTTGGTTTGCAAGTTTTGAAGAAATCAGGAGCCAAAAGGATAACCATCTACGGGGATCCAGGTACGAACATGGTATGAGGGGACATGACGATTTAGAGTTGGAGCAAATGGTTTTCTAAGGTGATGCAATTTAAATATATATGTTACACGAAACCGTTACAACAATATTTATCAAGGCATTATAGCTCATCATGTCATTAGCGGGGATTTGAACATGGGTGGGGAAAATAACAACCATTTTACTCAACCAACCGTAACCCAAATGAACTAAATTATTATTATCTATTAGTTAATTAATTTATATTATTATTATTTCTAAATTTATAAAAAAAATATATTATTCAAGTGAATAATTTAAATATTAAGAAAATTCCATTGAGAAAAACTTATTAAATAACAAGATAGAAATAAAGAAAGTTACTAAATAACATTTAGTAAGTTTGTTAATTGGATTTATTTTTGGTTGGGAAGGTTCGCTTTTATCCTTCTCACCCAAGTTCAATTCTTGCAAATAAGGATATTGTTACAATGACTTCGAGCCTTGTTGTTGAATGAACTTAAACCATTAATAATATATTACCTTTACTTATGGATTGGAGAATAAAATTCTTTGTTATATGAAAAAAATAACATTCACTCACTTTATCAATCAATTGATTTAAAACCCAACCTTATCAATGACCATTAAAATAACCTTTTAACCATTCAATTTAAAAGTATCATAGTACACTTTCTTCAATTTAAGAAAATCACAATAGCCTTTAGACGTTGTTATATGACCCCTAGTGCCAAGCGCAAGTGCATGCCTGCACAACATGCGATGACATACGATGTGTCACTTGGTGGACTAAGTGCATAATGTGCTTGATTCCCCCATTAGCCAAATTTGGGATTGGCATGCACAATGCCATGACACGACATTGCCATCACATGTTCGAATGACAACGACACATCTTATTAGTAGGGTCACCGGTTTGGTGGATGAGAATGCATGGTAGAGTCACCTCAATACCCACATCACAAGAGAAGATGCACACACATTTTGTTCGCTAAAGAAATTTGTGGTATCCCAATTGAGTGGCATTATAAGATGGGTAGACCCAGGGTTGAAACGACGAGACATGAACGCCCATGAGGCAAGGAAAAGTGCGTATTAATAAGACTACATAACGAGTGGGAGGAGGACACAAGTTCCAAGGATGAAGAAACAAGTCAATGTATGCAGTATGGAATTTGCCAGGCAAATTTCCTATCATGCGGTGATTTGCTCATTAAATATAGTTAAATTTTTTGCAAAATCATCAACATTCTTTGTTGAATTTGTGAGGAAGGGTCAACGGGGTGTGAAAATCGTCAAATTTGACGAGTGGGTCTATTTTGAAATTCCAACCCTGAATGTAGGTCAAAGGAAGAGTCTAGGCCATAGCGAGGGAAACACAACTTGCATGACTCAATCAAGTAAGGAGAAAATGCATGGTACAATGAGTGTAGTGCGGTGCACACGACCCAAGTAGGATGGATTGGGTGTGTGTGCGCGCTTGGGTATCACATGACTTTGTATTTTGACACAGTCATGCCATCCATTGTATCATTCTATCACTTGTATTAGGGTTGTTACTCCGAGGGTCGTAAACTCTTGTAACAATAATATATATTGGGTGTTAGGAAAAGTTGGGCAACCCATACATAAGCTATTTTTGCTCATTATGTCACAAGTTGTGCACTTCGTATGGTTAATTGGTTAAGTTTAAATATTGTGTGAACGAGACTTGATCTAATGTGTTACACCAAACATTTGTTGAGACAATAAATTTCTCACTGGAATTCAATGAAAATTTCTTCAATAAATTCGACCGTGTGAGTATTTAAATCTTTTTTTTTTATAGAAAAAATGGATTCAACGCCATCAAAAACCCTCGAGGCACCTAAAATCCTAAACCTTGATAGTTGTAACTAGGATTTAAAAACGTTTAGCTTATTGAAACTTACATGTTGATGTCTTAATATGTTGATCTCTTAATAAGTAAGGAAGTAGGTGTACTCCAAGCGAAATATAGTGAAATTGATCACACGACTAAGTAGAGAGGTAATGGTGCAACATACCTAAAGGATGTTAACATATCGAAACTTGCATGAGGCCTCTAACTCCATGACACTTGCTCTATATTATATGGAAAATTTACATTAACATGCTGCACTAGGACATCTGGGATGTCGAATTGCAACTCTCTATCATTACCCAAATTATAAAAAAAACCATAACCATACCCAGTCAGTTTTCTTATTTGCCCGATCGTGTACATTTGGAAAAACTAAAACAAAAACCATTTACATTTATAACTAGACATGGCATAACAGGTTAATCAGAAGGATCTACTTGACGGTTGAGATCAATACTTCGAGACTGGACCGATGCCAAAATGTTTCGCTGGTCTCTCTAAGTTTGAGGCCCATGGTGATTGAATGTAGCACATCAACCTCATTTTCTAACTTCAAATTCATTGCTGTAGAGCTAATATTAGGTCAAAAGAGTTATAGTCGAAGACCCTCTATTGATAAAGTTTGACATTTAAGTCATAAAGCTCATAATTGATTACCTCATGTTCCTTTTTGTAGTGAGTACAAACAGATGAAGTGGATGAAATAGAGTCAGAGGAGCTAATATCCATTGGGAGAACTTGATGAGACCAAAACCAGAAGAAAAGAAAGCCAGGAAAAGGCAGAACTACAATGCCAATACCCAGGAAACTACAGTAAGATGACTAAACCCTTAAAAACACTGTTCAACCAGAAGCAAAGATAGCCCAAAGGGAAGGGGCTCACCACGGTTGAGACGCCTTGACACAAATTAAGCTTCCAACCATGGCTAGAAAGTGTGTTGGAAGAATCACCGCACCTCTATAGAATCCGTAATTTCCACCCTGGGTGTAAGGTCCTTGGGCGTGAACGCGACGGGTGCCAGGCAAGTCACTGTGCACGATGGGCGCGCGGGTGGATGACGGGTGCGCGGGCGGGCACGCGGGCGCACGACGGGCGTGCGCTGAATGGACAAGCAACAAAAGACTAAATAGCAATGCGACGATACTTGGAGCGTTGCGACACTTAACAAAAAATGCGTGGAAGAGATGGGAGTTTATACCTTGGCATGAGGAGCCTTGCACGAAGGGAAGGCCGACTTACATGATGCGCATTGGGGGTGTGTAGTGGCATGGTTTGGGGGTCGGCTGGAGTGCCACCTCCCATGCTAACACATGTATATATTACCATTGCGCAGATTCATTTGGAGACAACGAACTCGCACTTGAGAACTTGCATAGCCAAGGGGTAAAGTGCGTAGATTTAAGAGGGAGTGCGCATACCTCATGCGCAGATCTTAAGGGTGCACTTGGAGTCTTTCTTAGAGACGGTTGTGGGTCGGTCAAGGTGTGCCCAGGTTTGTGCGGAAGTGCAGATTTTGTGTAGGAATTGGCAAGGGTGTTAGGTGGCTCGGGTGAGCACCGCCCTTCGTGCAAGAGGTGCACAAGATTGTTGTAAAAGGCAGGTTTGCCTCTCTTTGTAATATTTGGTTAAGTGTGAGACTTGGTTCGGAAAGGCACACTTGTATATTGTAAACTGATATTCTTAATATATTATCGGGCAGACTCACATTACGGGGAGTTGCCCCTCCCCTTTATACTTGTTGCAATTGTTGATGTTCTTTTTATAATTGCTATGGATAATGAATGAGTATGGGATTCATTGGTATAAAGGATAATTGCATAATACTTGGTCGAGAATCACAAACTAAGTAGGAGAAAGTGAATTTAGGCGTAGTCCATGTGCACAAGTATTGTTAAAAAGAAAGTGTTCGGTGGTGCCGCACCTCGCCGGCACGGTTGAAAGACCACCGTAGGCTTGGGGGTGTGACAGTTGGTATCAGAGCTAGTATGAAGACTTGGAGGAGTCTTTTAAGACTGGGTTGAGCAGGTTGCTCGTAACGGTGAAGAGTCAAGAAGGATGTCTATCTTGCAGGAAATGGGTTTTGCAACCTTCAAGGAATTTGAAGGGAGTCTACTTGAAGAATCAAGGGAGGTTGAACAAAGGTTTGCAGAATGGGGCAAGAACTTGTTCAAAGCAAAGGATGCTCTTCGTGCCTTGATCAAGAAAGGGATTTATGATGGGGATAGGGACGAAGCCTTTCGACTTGCGAAGGAAGTGGACTTGTTTGAAGCCGAACTCAAGGAATTGGAGATAAGACAGGAATTGATTCGAAAGAAGAGGGAATGGCTAACTCTTGAGGAGAAGCATTCCATAGCTTTGAATAATAAGGAGAAAGCTGCAGAATGTGATGACAAGAAAGAGGAAGCCGTGGTAGTTGAAGATGTTGCAGACATGACCGTGATGGAGGATGAACTTGAGATTGGTCAAGTTGGACTAGGATCATGCAGTTTGCAGACATGTATGGATGAGGGTACTCTCATGGAGGATCCTCATGATGATGATGAGGTATATGTGAGGCCGGATGTTCGAGAGGAGGACCAGGTCACTTATCTACAAAGGATGGAGATTGAGGATCCTGATAGATGGATCGAGTTGATTAGTGAGGGTGAGCCTTCAGGCTCTAACCCCTCTACATCTTCTTAGATGGACAAGAAGGCTAGAGGTGATTGAGGATGGATTCTTGATCGAGTTCAGGATGTGACAAGGATGTTTTGAGAAATGACTGATGGTGGCATGAGGATGTGCATTCTCATGATTTGAGCGTGATGGTTGGATTAGCTACCCGACTAGTTCAGACATGAGGGTCGACAATGTACAAAATGATGTTGCTGTTTGGTTGACATGTTGACATATGACAGAGATATGTTGGCATTGTGATGGAGTATCATGGCAGCAGTTCACATGGGAACGACACATGATGAGGTCAACTCGATATGTTTCAATGGGCATGTAGCTCGAGATGGAGGGGCCAGCCTTCCACGATGGAGCAATATGTGGAGATTGTAACATGGTGGTTGATGGTCATGGATTGAGATGACTTCCGATTGTTGAGATGAGATGTTGGCACATGGTTGAGGTGTGTTAACACTTGTTGACATATCATGGGCAGTTTTGCACATGGTGGAGATGATGCACATGATGGAGTTGACACATTGGTGCAGCAGACATGTAGCTTGATGTTGGAAGGATCAACCTTCCATGACGGAGAGCAGCATGGAGAGATTGTGGCAGGTGGTCGATGATCATGGAAATCTATGACATACTTTGGTATGGATTATCTTGGTAGCAGTTGGTTGCTAAGATGAGACATGGTGGAGATGGAGTCCTACATATGTTGCAGGGATGTTTGCCATATGTGAGGAGGAGTTGACATCATGGATGGTCTTGTTGGATGGTTACCAGGATGGTATGTTGTTGAGGACGACAACGATTTCAGGTGGAGGAAGATGTAAGTTCCTTGGGCGTGAACGCGACGGACGCCGGGCGAGTCACCGTGCACGATGGGCGCGCGGGTGGACGACGAGCGCGCGGGCACACGACGAGCGCGCGCTGAACGGACAAGCAACGAAAGACTAAATAGCAATGTGGCGATACTTGGAGCGTTGCGACACTTAACAAAAAATGCGTGGAAGCGATGGGAGTTTATACCTTGGCGTGAGGAGCCTTGCACGAAGGCAAGGCCGACTTACATGATGCGCATTGGGGGTGTGTAGTGGCATGGTTTGGTGGTTGGCTGGAGTGCCACCTCCCATGCTAACACATGTATATATTACCATTGCGCAGATTCATTTGGAGACAATGAACTCGCACTTGAGAACTCATATAGCCAAGGGGTAAAGTGCGCAGATTTAAGAGGGAGTGCGCATACCTCATGCGCAGATCTTAAGGGTGCACTTGGAGTCTTTCTTGGAGACGGTTGTGGGTCGGTCAAGGTGTGCCTAGGTTCGTGCAGAAGTGCAGATTTTGTGTAGGACTTGGCAAGGGTGCTAGGTGGCTCAGGTGAGCACCGCCCTTCGTGCAAGAGGTGCACAAGATTGTTGTAAAAGGCAGGTTTGCCTCTCTTTGTAATATTTGGTTAAGTGTGAGACTTGGTTCGGCAAGGCACACTTGTATATTGTAAACTGATATTCTTAATATATTATTGGGCAGACTCACATTACGGGGAGTTGCCCCTCCCCTTTATACTTGTTGCAATTGTTGATGTTCTTGTTATAATTGCTATGGATAATGGATGAGTATGGGCTTCATTGGTATAAAGGATAATTGCATAATACTTGGTTGAGAATCACAAACTAAGTAGGAGAAAGTGAATTTAGGCGTAGTCCATGTGCACGAGTATTGTTAAAAAGAAAGTGTTCGGTGGTGCCGCACCTCGCAAGCACGGTTGAAAGACCATCGTAGGCTTGGGGGCGTGACACTGGGGATCCTAGTTACTGGCTTGTAATGTTTATCAACACCTGCGGGTTTTGGTGTAACGACAAACCTCCACATGGTATCAGAGCTTGGACCTAGGTTCGATTCCCCCGAGCTGCGGTTTGGGGGGGGTGTTGGAAGAACCACTGCACCTCTATAGAATCTGTAATTCTAGTTACTGGTTTGTAATGTTTACCAACACCTACGGGTTTTGGTGTAATGGTAAACCTCCACAAAGTGGCGGAATTGATCCTAATTCTTGGTTGAGATGCCTTGGCACAAATTAAGCTTCCAACCGTGACCAGAAAGGTGGCGGAACTGATCCTAATCGTTGGGGTGTTGAAATGAGGTGAAATTGGATCATTCACCTCAGACCCAGAGAGAGGTCAACGCCAAATTATCCAACTGCAATGACGTTTAGCCCACGATCGAAGCGTGCACCAGAGTTAGATTTAAAGGGTAGGCTGAACCTCATTGCTGAGCTTCCAAACACAATAGCGCATCTGGACGCCACACTTACTTCCAAAGTTTCCCACAACCACTGCCTCAACGAGGAATGAATGTATGCACACTGCCGCTTCCTAATTTATTCCGGTAACAATCAGAGTGCCGCATTCCAACTTTCAAATCCACATTATGTCGGATCAGAGCAATCATCACAAAACGAATTGAGGGGACACCTTTCTCGTATGCCATGGCCGCGATTTTAAAGGCAGGTCTAATCTCTACGAGAACCATTAATTGAGGTACGCTTGCAAGAATTAAACCATAACAAGCCATAATATCATGAAGATTGGATCAGATCATCTCAGATTTCATTAAGTGTGTCACACATGCTTGGAGCCGTTGGCTAGAGGGTGCTACGTTGACATATCTCAAGGTTCGTTGTGGGAGGCAAATTGCATGGTGGAAGATTAAAATTTGCCATAGTAATTCGAACGCACCTAATGGAATCAGGGAAGAGAGGTGAGATTGGGTAAGGGTGCACCAAAAGAAGGGGAGGGAGAGAGGGGCTAGCGGGAAATAGGGAATTAACTAAGGGCGACAATAGGGGAGGCAGAAAAATAGGGCTAGAAAAATAGAGTGAATCAATCATGGCAAACATTAGGGAATGTGAACAAAGCTACGAATATCGTTTATAAAAGATTGGCATTCCTCCAAAAAAAACATGCTTTATTGGAAATAAGGTCCTTTTCAAAATTGAAAGATCTAGATCTTAGAATATAAAAATAGGTGATTGAAGAAAAGAATAACAAATAATTTTTGATTTGGTGGAATAATAAGCATAATATATTTGGTGGGATCCACTTTTCAAGTGGTGGATTAGAAGGAAGGAGTGTCTAAAGATAGCAATGTCATTGATGTTGAGAAATGTAACTAGTATCGATTTTCATAATTGTATTTGAGTGATGATGTGATGTATTTGTCAAAAGAAAGAAATGAAAATTATTATAAAAAAAGAAAAATAATTTTATGAGCATGGGTTTCATGTTCTATGTATTTTGTTTCTAGGTCAAGGCTCTGTTGGAGGCTTCTAGGGTTGAGTCATAAGTCATTGACCCTTCTTGGGCTCATTGTATTAAAGAAGAAATGATTTTTGATGTAAATTGGTCATATAAACCCTCGCCCACCAAGTCAAATTACCCTTCTTCAAGTCGGCGTCAAAAGGAGCTTCGAACCACTACTCGACCTAATTTGCTACTTCATTCAAGCAAGTTCGATTTGTAACTTGAAGAGGAGAAAAATGTGCGAAAAATGAAAGATACAGAGAAGAAACCCTAAAGCAAAGAAGAAGGAACCCTAGTGAAGGAATAAGACCTATTTTCTTTTGTTTTTTGCTTCACACATGCAAATTTCTAAGCTACTGGAAGGGACTGAAGTTGTAGGTCTACAGTAGGGTCAAATTTCTTGATGTAGGAAGCCGAAATTTTATGCCTAATGCAATAATGGTGCAGTTTAACTTGAGTTGATTTTTGGAGATTGGATAATCATCTTGGGAGGCTGAATTGGTGAATTAGAGGAGGATTTTGTCTTGGTCAAAGGGTCTTGGTTGTCTCAAATTATTTGGTTCTAAAGAAGAGAAGATAACTTCGGGGTTTCCCCTAGAAAGAGGTTTTTTCCTAGCTGAGAGCCAATATCATATGTCATTGATCTTCATGTTTTATTTTTGGTAGTTGCTTGATGATAAAAAGATAAGAGAAGACATAAAGAAATCAAAGAAGAGTTAAAAAGAAGATAACTAAATATCACAAGTAATTATCAATATAAGAAAATATTTCTGCCTTTATGATTTTCTAAGAATTGACACCCCGATTGTGAGCTATTGGTAGCCCCATGTAAAGCGCATACATTTCTCCCTAATTATTGGACTTTTGACCTAATCTCCATGAGAATCTATCCATGATTATTCCATCGAAATTAAGTAAAATCACTCCCCCTCCTACCCCTTATTATTATATAATTAACGTAAATATAAATAAATGATTTTATAAATAATAATATATTATATACATCAACCTAAATGTAAATTTAATTAATATTTAAAATTTAATTATTATTATTATTTATAAATAAAAAAATAAAATTTATGAATAACCGTCATAATTTTTTTAAATTATATTATAAATTAATTATAATAAATAATACAATAAACAAATTATAAATTTGGAAATTAATTTTCTGCCGTTACAATCATAATCAAAATTAATAATCCATCTATTATGTATACCAACAACTATATAATATAACATAATTATTAGATTCATCAAAACTAATAATCCATCTATTATTTATACCAACATCTATATAATACACCATAATTATTAGATTCATCCAGCAAAGTGGTACACATAATTTCTTTTATAACCGAAGTAGCTTCTCCATTTTAATTTAGGAAAGAACCACTTAAATTTAGTTAAGTCTACACCAACTTATTATTGCCTGCCCCTTCGACACTACAAGGACTATAATAATTGTTTTTGGAGATGCTATTATTCGAGTAATATTTTTTTTGCTTTCAACCAAAGTTTTATTTTTCTATTATATTTATATTGTTTTCCTATCCAATAAATGATTTCAACATCTTATTTGGTCTCATATCGAAACAATACTTAAGATAAAATTGGTAAAACTGGCTATATTTTATATTGCATTGCCATCCATTGAATAAATGCCATCTTTGAACTAGCATTAATTTATTAATTTGTAAACATTTAATGTTAAGTGCATAACCCATAGTATGCATCTTGCTTGCTTTTGTGTTCCGAGGTTCAACCACCTATTGCCACCTTCGCCATCGCTTCACCACCCGTCAATAAACCTGTTGAACAACTAAAGCAACTAAATAAATTTACTAGACCTGTGCATATACAATTTTCCATTCACCCATCAATTATTAAAACATGAAAGGGCAATTGATACATGCCAACAAACTAAGATTACCAGAAAAACTGACCAAGAGAGGAATGATGTAGCTCTGTCACCAGTGTAAGATATCAACTTTACAATCGGGGTAAGATATGAGTCACCAGAATGATGTAGCTCTACCATCAGGATAATATTTCAGATTTCAAAGACTAGAGCTGGCTGAAATTACTTGGTTCATTGAAATGGAGAATTCTTTCTTCTTTCTTCAAAGCCGAGTCGCATGGGAAGTCAAGTGCACCAAAACCCGTGAATATATTTTAGAGCGAACTTCAGAGCAAAATCGGTAAGTAAATTCAATTTTGTGAATTCCATGGTTGATAGAACAAGCATAAAAATTTGTGTTATCTTAGTTCAGTAGTTCCATCTTAGTTAGCTCAATCATACCAGTCATCCATTGGAGTTTCAACTTTCCTCGCTAAACAGGACAAATTAGAATAGGTAGAATATTAGGACCGGTTAATTCTCTTAGAAATAGGCCAGTAACCAACCTTGGTAACTGACCTTGAAAAGGAAGAGATTTGGTTGGGAGCTTCTTTGAGCGAATCAAATGCATATCAATATACTAAAAGAAATCAACATGAATTTATTGATGAATTGAAATAAGGTTATTGAGCAGGCAGGTATATGTTTACCATTATTATAATCATGGTACAACAACAGAGGTATATAATAGGATAAAATACTTACTCTACTCCTATGTATGGATTTGGATCTGCGTATAGATCACCTTCTTGTCTTTTGTCTCCTTTCTATTCTTCCCTTTGTCTCCTTTCTATTCTTCCCTTTTCTTACCAGATAAGAAAAAATCCAAAATAGTAAGGTGGCTAAGAAAACCATGTAGAAGGACCCAGATTTGTCGGTACATCGAATTCTTCCTAGGGTTGAACCTTAGCACCTGACGCTGACAAGCTCCTTTCCTATTGACTCCACCACCTTCAATTTCTTCTGTATTATGTCGGAGAGAATAAATCCATCTAGTGGGGGAGGATGAGTGTAGCTTTGGTCGACTGGAGCCAACGCACTTGTGAGGGGTCAAGGGATGGTAAAGTACCATTTACAGAGAAAGAAAAGGGGGCATGTGGCTTGCATGCCAGCTTTAGGATCTTATTAGATAAATTTTTTAAACCAATTTGTCCTTATTTACTACTTATATTTATTAATAATTATTTTTTATTTTTTTGGTTAATTTTTTATTTTATATAAAAATACTTACTAAAAAATAAAGGTTTATTAAAATAATAAATTCTAAACTTATTTACCCAGAAATCACCATCTATATGGCTGACCCTTTACCCTTGCATGCAACATGGGACATTGACCTCCAGCCATGAAAACCCACCTTGTTGGGCATGGCTCTCACTCTTGTCCACATCTGGAACAAGAGGGATGTTAGGTCTTGAGTACGAATCTAGATTGGAATGGGATAAATAGGATCCACGACTTGAGGATGGTAACTAGAACGGGATATGGAATCTGAAAGGATGTACATGGATTTGTATTTGGCTGTAGGCTAGCCTTTGGCTTTGAACCATCTTTGCTACTCATGCTCCTGAACGATTTAGAGAGGTTTCACTAACTGTTGTGTACAAAAATAAATATTAGAACACAATCATATTTAATCTTCATGCCTAGAGCGGTCCTGGGCAACTGCATCATACATAGGTGGTACTTAAGCTGTGGTTGGGTTCTTCATCTACCTTTGTCTCTATAGGTGAGTTCTTCTTTGTTAGGAGAGCAAGTTTCAACAATGTTAAAATAATATAATTACTCTTGCATGAGGAGTTGATTAAACTTAGAGAGCCAATGAACTGAGTGTTTGAGTGTTGAGACAAGTTAAGTTAAGTGATAGACGACTTTTAGTGTGTGATTGCATGTGGATGCATGTTAAGGTATTTTAAGCAAGTCGCTAGTTGGAAAAGGATAAATATCTTTCAATGGATTTATTGTAAGTATCATGTTTTGTGTGATCAATAGAAGAGTCACAACTAATATTTTATGTGTGAATTCATGCTTTGTCTCCTCCGAGTTATGAACAAATTAGTATCAAAGCGAGGTTACACAGAGCCAGGGAGAACAAATTAATGACTATCCATGTGAAAAGAGAAATCTTTTTTTTCTCGTGGTTTGAACATTAACACATCCTACAGTTATATAAAGGGCGCTATAACGCGTTCAGGCTCAGGAAAGAGCCGCGTTAACAGTGAAAATTTGCATGCACGCGGGTCAGGATTGTCTCGCCGCGTTAGTAAACTAACACGGCAGATTGTGAACGTAAAAGGTGTTAAATGCATACTCTCATCACGAGAGGAGCTTTAGCGTTGAAAAGGTTTTTAAAAAAAAAACCAATAACATTCGAAAGTGTTGGTTTGTTATATGTTAAAGGCACAGTTACCAAATACGTCCGAATCGGCGAAAAAAATTCGGAAATTCATCAATCAGAGAGCGAATTATTCGAGCAAATTTAAGTCGGTTCGTTTATGGTTTTATTCATTTGAGCTTTCTCCAAGAAAGCAATACTTCATTGTGAGGAGAACTGGGTTTCAAAAAGTTAGTGCTTTTTAAGGAGTCAGGAGTTGGAGTTAGTGTTAGTTTTTAGGCGTTAGGGTGGATTTGTTTAAGATTTTTGGACATATACATATAATGTTAGGTTTAAAGTTTGAATCCATAACTGTTTATTTAAAAAAAAAGGAAATGGAAAAAAATTGTGTAAATTGGAAAAGTTTTTCTTTTCAATTTCAATCTGTTTTGTAGTGTTAGAAAAATAAGAAAAAAAACTTGAACCAGGTAACTATTTATTTCTAAATATATTTATATTTTGAAAGATTCTAAATAAATAAGTTTAGAATAGTGATTTTCTAAATATGTATTTATCTATTAGACTTTTTGGATTTAAGTTCTTATTTGGAAGAGGAAGTATGGGTATTTTATTTTTAATTGTATCTTAAAAGTGGTTAGATAATCTAGAATTATTCAAAATTATT
>APFE031656767.1:14786-40271 GCA_000404065.3 Pinus taeda | reverse complement strand
GCTCATTTCCAAAACCAGGAAATTTGTTTTCCTGATGATACACCCTCAAGGAAAGAAGAAGATGGTGGCCATGACCTCTAGACAGGGCCCCTCTGCATGACAACTATAGATGGACAAGGTCGTGGAGGACTACGAGGACATCTTCACCTCCTCCGTAGGGGTTCCTCTGCACTGTCAGGTCAAGCACTCCACCAATCTGACCCCAAGTGCACCACTTCCCAATGGACCAATCTATCGGTGCTCCATTCTTGAGGACGATGAAATCAAGAGGCAGATTCAGGAGTTGCTGCAAAAAGGTCACATCCGTCCGAGTTCATCGCCCTATGGGAGCCTGATCATGTTGGTACAGAAGAAAGAAGGGAATTGGAGACTCTGTAGTGACTATCGGGCATTGAACAAGATCACTTTCTGTAAGAGGTACCCGATCCCACGAATTGATGACCTCCTGGACCAACTGAAGGGGGCAAAATATTTCAGCAAGATTGATTTGAAGTCAGGATATCACCAAGTACCAATCGAACCCTCCGATGTGTGGAAGACTGCCTTTAAAGCCAAGGAGGGCCTTTTCGAATGGTTGGTTATGCCTTTCGGATTGACGAATGCTCTTGCAACCTCATGAGGCTAATGGTAACTCTTGGGGCCAGTCAACAACTCATTTGTAGTGTTACTTGGATGACATCCTGATTCATCCAGAGTTGGAAGAGCACCTCCACCACACCAACAGGTTCTCCAAACACTGCGACAACACAATTATTGCCATTTGAGAAATGCACTTTTGGGCATGACCTAGGTTCAGTATCTGGGATACATTATTGATGAACAGGGGGTGCATGTGGATCCAGCCAAGATCCAAGTCATTCAGGATTGGCCATCTCCAACCACTTTGATAGAGCTTCGGAGCTTTCTAGGTCTTGCCAACTTCTACCACAGGTTCGTGCTAGGATTTTCTCATATCACTTGGCCCTTGAGTCAAGTCACCAAGGGAGGAGCAAAAGAAATTTTATTTTGGTCTGCATCTCAACAGAAGGCATTCGCAGAGTTGAAAGACCACCTCTGCTCGGCACCAATTCTCGCATTACTAGACTTGCAACAACCATTTGAGGTCGAGACAAATGCCTCTGACTATACTATTGGGGCAATCCTTACTCAACACGGGCATCTAGTGGCATATCATAGTGAGACACTTTCAGACACAGTCCGGAAGTATCCCACTTGTTACAAAGAGATGTATTCCATTGTGTAGGCCTGTTGATAATAGAAGCATTACATTTTGGGGAAGAAAATGGTCATCACACAGACCACCGACCCCTACAGTTCATACAGACCCAAGGGAAATTGCAAAATGATCGCCATTAGAATTGGTCCACATACCTGTAACAGTTCCATTTGAATATCAAGTATAAGAAGGGCAACACCAATAATGTTGTAGATTGCCTCAGTTGACCACTGATCATGGCGTTAACCACCGTGCTCAACTCTTGTGGGCACGAGACTTTTGATTGGCCATTTCTCTACAAAAGTGACCCAGAATTCGGCCACACATACCAGACCCTCTTGGAGGGTCAGTTTGTTCCAGATTTTCACCTCCATGATGCCCTGTTATGCCACTTAGGTCACCTTTGTGTTCCTTCAAGCGAGCGTGCCAAGATGATTTGGGAAGCACACTACAGTCGAGCTGCTGGGCATTTTGGGACCGAGAAAATAGTGGCAGTACTGCAGAAGTATTTCTATTGGCCGAATCTTCGACAGGATTTTGGGAAGTACATCAGATCATGCACTGCCTATGCCATTTCCAATGGAATTATGGAATTCATAGGACAATTAGCAAATGAGTTCAGTATGTAGAGCAGTTAGCAACAAAACTTCTCTAGAGCATAACTTCATCAGTTTTTGGCCAAATTGAGCCCAACAAAAGCCTAACTTAGGGTTTTTTTACTATTTTAGAGCCATTGGAGACATTATTTTTATATTCCAAGCACTATAAATCCATGTAAACACAAATTTGAGCACTTAATGAAAGAGGCTAAACATTGGAAGCTAGACCAGGAGATGTAGCCTATGAGGGGTGAACTCCTTTATCATTTTGATGTCTTGTGTTTTTGTATATGGTATATTTGTGTATGTTATTATGCTGAAAATTGTGTTTTAAAACCATTATTTTATGTTCTTTTTCAAAGTGATTTATTTCCTAAAAGACATAAAATTTTACTTGCGTATTTTCTATCACCTTCAAATTTGTAAAACATATCAGTTTGGTATCAGAGCTCAAGTTATTTTGAAGGTTTGATTTTGTTTGCAAGTGTTTTATGATGCTTACAAGGTTGAAGCTTAAAATAGGAGAAGGAGAGCTTGTGGAGCCAAGGCCTCAAATTGTTTCAAGGAGAACACATATATATCAAGCTTCACCAGTCGTGGCACATGAAGAAGGTCATGAAGGGATGTTTGAATATGAGAGAACTTTCAGAAAAGATTTTTTTGAAATGTCTAAAATGGTGAAAGATCTTTATGAGGAGAGGAACTCAAGGTTACAAGGAGAGAGCTCAAAACCTCAAAAAATAAATGGATGAAATGGAGATAAACCTCCAAAAGGGAATGGAGAGGATGGTGACGAGCCACCACATTCACCTCCATCCTCACCCCCATCTTCTTCTACTTCTACCCCTTCACAAACACCTCCACATTCTCTAAAGGGACATGGTAAAACTCCTTTGTTAAAGCTTGACATAAAGTTTTAATTTCCAATGTACAATGGAGACTCAGTAAATGCTGAGAAATTAGATAATTGGGTTCGTTAGATTGAAGTGTATTGCAGGACAAAGAGAATCAAATATGATGC
The DNA here is from genome assembly GCA_000404065.3 of Pinus taeda. Classification (NCBI taxonomy): domain Eukaryota; kingdom Viridiplantae; phylum Streptophyta; class Pinopsida; order Pinales; family Pinaceae; genus Pinus; species Pinus taeda. The sequence goes on along the minus strand of APFE031656767.1, from coordinate 37,435 downwards.
AACCAAAATCCAACTTGCTTCTCTTATGTTGGAAAGTGCAACACTCATTTGGTGGGAGGCCAAAACACAAGAGGACATGAAGAAAAGTGGTAAGGTTTTATTCTCTTGGAATGATTTTGTTGTTCAGAACAATTAGAAGACAATTCATCCATTAGCATACATGCTAAAAGCTATAATGGATTGGCAAAACTTTAGACAAAATAAGGGTCAAAGTGTGCAAAGCTATACTCAATAATTTAGGAAAAGAGATTTGATTTTGGGTATAGAGTTATCCTCTCAAGGCACTCTACTAAAATACATTGGAGGTTTACATAGTTATTTGAGACACACAATTCTCATGTAACACTTTGGTTTACATAGTTATTTGAGATTTGATTAAAATTTGATTTGATTGAGGTTGTTAACACCTATGATAAGATGTTTCAGTAGCCTGAAGGATTGCCTCCTAAAAGAGGAATCCAACATGAGATCCAATTGCAACAAGATTGTCCTATTCTAAACATTGACATGTTCAAAATGTCACTCATGGAGAATGCAGAAATCAAGAAACAAATCCAAGAGTTGCTTGATAAAGGGGTCATCAGGCCAAGCACATTACCATGCAGTTCTCCAATTGTTTTAGTACGAAAGAAAGATGGTACATGACGCATGTGTGTGGATTTTTGAGCCTTGAACAAGATCATGGTAAAGAATCATTACCCTCTTCCTCAAATTGATGATTTACTTGATCAGTTGAAAGACGATGTTTATTTCACTAAGTTGGACTTAAGAAGTGGCTATCATCATATTAGGATTGTTGAAGGAGACATATGGAAGACAACCTTCAAAACAAAGTAAGGTTTGTTTGAATGGTTGGTTATGAATGATGTCTTAAGACCTTTTTTTGATGACTATGTGATAGTCTACTTAGATGACATACTAATTTTCAGCAAGACTCATGAAGAGCATGTCAAGAATGTTAGGCAAGCCTTAGATGTCTTAAATAAATAAAAGTTGTTTTTAAATATGTATAAATGTGGATTTAGAAAAAACTTGTCGGTATATTTGGGTCATATTGTTGGAGGGGGTGAATTGAAGATAGATCCCTCAAAGGTCAAATTCATTGTGAATTTGCCTAAACCCAATAATGTAACAGAGGTTAGAAGCTTTTTGGGAGCATCCCAATATTGGAGAAAGTTCATTTCTAACTTCTCATCAATTGCAGCTCCATTACATGCCTTGACAACTATGCAACCGATTTTTTAGTGGGGAGGAAAGCAGCAAAAATCCTTCGATGCATTGAAAGAGAGAATCAATATAGTGCCAATTTTTGCACTTCCTGATTTAAGACAACCATTAGAGATAAAAACCGATGCAAGTGACTATGCTATGGGAGTAGTCTTGCTGCAACATGGTAAGCCTATTTGTTACCATTCTGAAACTTTTAATGGCGCAGTAATTAAATATCCAACATATGACAAATAATTGTATGCTTTGGTGCAAAGTGTGAAAAAATGGAAACATTATTTGATGGGAAAGGAAACTATTATTCACACTGATCATCAACCATTGCAATACTTGCAATCACGAACCAAGCTTTAACAAGTGAGGCTTTTCAGATGGATGCGTTTCTTGCAACAATTCCACTTGGTGATAAGGTATAAGGAAGGTATCTATAACAAAGTTGTTGATATGATATCTAGACCAATTGTTAGTGCATCAATTATTCTTAAAAATAATTCTATCATGCATGAGAGCTATGTTGAACAATATGCTTTATATGAATATTTTAAGGATGTATATGCAACTTTTTGTCAAGGCAACCAAGTAGAGGAATTAGATTACCATGTTCATCATAAATTATTATATCATCTTGGCAACTTATGCATTCCACAGGGTGAAAGAGTCAACATCATAAGGGAAGCACATACTTCTCTTATTGTTGGCCATTTTGTTTCAGGCAAGATGGTGGCACAATCACAAAGGTATTGTTATTGGCCTCGTATGAATGAAAGTGTGTCACTATATGTAAGAGGATTTTATTTGTGTGCTACTAGTAAGCCTAGCAATAGAAATTTAGAATTGTATACTCCACTTCCAGTTACTTTCCGTCCTTGGGAAAGTGTTTCTATGGAATTTGTAGGAAGGCTACCTATGTCTAGGAAAAATCATGATTATCTTTATGTTGTGGTGGATCATTTCATAAAAATGTGTATTTTGATGCCTTGTAAGAAGAAGGTTACAACTGAACAGACTACACAAATGTTCTTTCAAAATGTATGGGTGTATTTTGGGTTGCCCACATCTATTATTTATGATCGATATTCTCAATTTGTTGGGAAACTTTGGCCAAGCTTATGGGGACTAATGGACACCAAGTTGAAGAAGAGCACAACATTCCATCCATAAACCGATGGTCAAGCATAAGTGGTGAACATAACAATAGTGCATCTTCTTCATGGGTATTGCAAAAAACATCCTAATCTTTGGGATGAACACTTACACTACATTCAACATGCTTACAACCGGGCCAATCATTCATCAACTCAAACATCTCCATTTGAGGCATGCTTTGAATACTTACCAAAATCTCCTTTAAATTTTATCTTTAGGAAAGATGTTGTTAATGATGGACATAGTGACATTGATAAGGCCAAGCAATTCATTGAACAAGTTCAATTGGTGCATCAAATGGTTCAAGAATAGTCAGAAAAGAGTCAAGCCAAGTACAAAACAAGGCATGATAAGCATCATGCTAACCAAAATTTTCAAGTTGGAGATGAAGTTTGGCTTTACATTAGCAAGGAGAGGCTTTAAGGATAAGGTAAAATGTTGAAACCAATCAGGTATGGACCTTTTAAGATTTTAGAAAAGATTGGTAATAATGCCTTCCAGTTAGATTTGCCTCCATGTATGCAAATTTATGCAATTATTAATGTTGAGAATTTGAGATTATATGAGCCTCCTTTGATTGAAGATCAAGGAGAGAATGTTCATATTCCTCAAATAGAATATTTCTCTCTTGAATTTCTTGAAAAATTGTAGCAAGATACTATCCTTGACAGAAAAACGAGAACTTCAAGAAGAGGGAACGTGGAATACCTTCGTGTGGGGCTCAGAGGTACAAATACAAGCAAAGCTAAATGGACTGAGATTGGAAGGGTGAGGGAACTATACCCTCATATGTTTGTTGACTGAAAATAGTATTTTGGAGGTCCAAAAGCTTCCAATGGGGAGGATTGATCCAAGGGATCAGTAAAATTCTAAAAAAATAAAGTGTTAAAAAGTGTTAGAAATTAGTGCCAAAATGTAGATCTCGCCGACCTAAATCCAACACAACTTGAATTTCTCAAAATTGATATCGTATGCTCCCGATGTCGCGTTTTGATTGTTTTCCCAAACAGGTAAAAATTTTGCAAGTTGGGTGTAGCACTGCTAACTGGGTAGGGTGACTGGGCAAGTTGACTATACTTCACAGGCCAATGGTAGGATGTCAAGTTTCCTCATTAGATTAGTCTGAATTGGTAGGATTTTTATTGGTTGTTGGAATTGTTAGGTGAACCAATGGTTGGGTGCGATGTGGCCTAGTCATGGCATGCCACATGGCACCCCGGTACCATGTAAAATTTTGGTTAAGGGCCGAAACTACCTCCACAGGATTCGAATGGGTGACCTCATGTTGAGCATTACAACACTTTACCATTGTGTTGTGGGTGGTTCTTAATAACCATAACATCAATTGCCTATTTAAAGTTTCGGTGGACAAATGTTGGTGGAAGGGGTCGAGGCTAAGCCCTTGACCCTTGGTCACTACACACCCATGAGAGTGGAGGCAGAGTGACCAAGGGCTCGAGGCTTAGCCCTAGCCCAAGGTCCTAAACATATGACATATGACCGGAGGCAAAGGCAGAGCAGAGCACTTAGCGGACAAGTGCGAGGACTTGGGAGCCAACCCTGAGATTTATGAACCCACAGAACCGTGGCCCAAAAGACTAGGGGGCTATGCTGATGGTGGGGGGTGGTTAGCCCCAACCCCCAGGTACATGGCCCCATGTGGCCCTGATTTTCCACCAAAGGGGTCATTGTGCATTTAAATGATCCAATAAATTACACCCGAACTTATGCGAATCTTGCTGGCACCGGGAAAAAATGGTGCTCGATGGTCCTTGGAATTACGGAATTCATCGAACATTTAGTAGAGGAGTCTATTTTGTAGAGTCATTAGCAGCAAAACTTCTCTAAAGCATAACTTCTTCAGTTTTTTGCCAAATTGAGCCATCAAAAGCCCATCTTGGGGTTTTTTACTATTCTGGAGCCATTGGAGACATTATTTTTACATTCCAAGCACTGTAAATCTATGTAAACACAAATTTGAGCTCTTAATGAAAGAGGCCCAACATTGGAAGTTGGATCAGGAGATGTAGCCTAGAAGGGGTGAACTCCTTTATCATTTTTTTGTCTTGTGTTTCTGTATATGGTATATTTGCCTCTTTTTTTATGCTACAAAATGTGTTTTAAAACCATTATTTTATGTGCTTTTGCAAAGTGATCCATTGCCTAAAAGGCATAAAATTTTACTTGCATATTTTCTATCACCTTCAAATTTGTAAAAATATGTGCTTCATACAAGTTGGCATCAACAAAGCCAAACTTGGCTCACTTCATACTTTTTTTTTTCCACCCATATTTTATGTGTTTAACCATAATACTTTTATGGTATTAAAATCCCATTTTTTATGCCATGCAAAAAGATAAGAGGATATATTATGGGACTTTTACCATGGTCTCCACCATAAAATCCCAACAACTTAGCACTACATTGTAGACCACTGCATTACTAAATATTGGAGAAATTTTCTTTTGAAAAGAACACAACATTGCTTTTTTAGAAGAATAAAAGCCACAAAGCCTTTTTAGTTGTAAGAAGAGGCTGAGGAGAGTGTTCTAGCAGTGTTATAATATTTCTAGAATAGTCTTAAAGAAATTTTTATTGTAGGTTGGAGATTCTTTCGATAGGAAGGAATTTTAATGTTTTTTTTTGTTGTCTTTTTAATGGATTAGATGCTCATTTGAAGTGGACCCAAAGATGTAGCATAGGAGGGATGAACTTTGTTAACAACTTTTTGTTATTTGTCTTTGAAATTTATGTTTATTATGCAATTCCATCTTTTAAATGCTCATTAAAATTTATTAAGTCTATTTGGTTAATAAAGTTGTATACAAAGGCAATTTATGCATTTAATTTTGCATCAAGTTTTGGTATCAGAGTAAGTTTTATCAAGGAATTGCAAAGTGTTGAATGCTAACTAGGTCTAAGATCAATCATGGAGAAGGATCACTTGAAGAATTTAATCTCACGATCAATATGAGATGAACATTTCCATGACAAGTAGTGGAATGCTAAGGGGAAGAATGCTTCACCAAGTATGAAAGAGAATTTTGGCAAGCCTTTCTTGACATCAAAACCATGGTGGAAGAGTTTCACAAAGAAGATAGAAAAGATTAAGAAGGTCCAAGTAAAGTTAAAGATGAAGAAAATTGGTATTGACCCTCTTAAAATTCCTCCTCCTCCACCTCCATCTCCATTTCAAAAAGGGAAACCAAAGAAGGTTGATTATAAATTACCTTTCTTAAAATTATATGTGAAATTTGATTTGTTGATGTATAATGGTGAACTTAACGCAAAGAAGCCAAATAATTGGATCAAGCATATTAAAGTCTATTGTAGAGTTCAAAGAATTGTCAACAAAGGAGCCAAGGTCCAACTAGCTACTCTTTGACTTGGAGGTACAACACCAATATGGTGGGAGAGTAAGGTTCAAAAAGATCTTCATATGAAAGGTAAAATTACAGCTTCTTGGTATGAATTTGCATCTGCATTAAAGAAGAAATTCTATTTATTAGGATATATGTAACAAGCAGTAACTAATTGGCAAGTCTAAGACAAGGTAGAAGAAAAAATGTATAATATTATACTCAATAGTTTTAAAATAGGGTATTAACATTGGTTATTCCTCTTTATATGAAAGAAACTTTCTTGAAGTATATTGGTGGGTTGCATAATTACTTGAGACATATTATTCTTATTTTTAACCCAACCAATATTGATGAATTTTGTGTCCAAGCTACTCACATCGAGTTAAGGGGAAATAATGTCTATGAGAACTTCTTAAAGAAACCAATCCAACTAGTTGCAGGAAAGAAGAATGGAAAGAGTAAGGTAAAAAAAACAACTACAATGAAGAAAGAAGGTGAGAAGCATACATGTTCACGTTGCAAAAAGGTAGGAGATGATGATGCTAGGCATTGGAAACTTCATCCAAAATTAAACCCAAAGTGTTTACAAAATAACAAGGGTAATAAGAAAACCATTGCTATAGTGTAACAAGATCTTGGATTAGATTCATGTGATGAAACCAAAATCATGGCCATGAGGATACAAGGTATATATTTTATTGCTAGTTCTGTCTCCAGTACTCATTCTTCAAAATATGAAACTATGCATGATGAAAAAACCGAAGTGAGGTATTTCATATTGAGGTCATATAAAAACATACAAAGATTGATACACTCTTTGATAGTAGTTTGCAAGCTACTATTATTTTTGAAGAAATTGTTAAATCATTAGGACTTGAAAATGAGCCTCATCCAAAACCATATCCTTTAGGTTGGATATGTGAAAATGCTAAATTACATGTGTCTAAGTAATGAAAATTTAGATGTACAATTGCATCCAATTTCACTGACGAGATAGAGTTAGATGCCATACCACCTGATATTTGTGGGATTGTTTTGGGAAGTCCATATTTATAAGATGGGAAAGTTATCTTCTACAAGGAGAAAAATAAGTATCATCTTAAACAACAATAACGAATAAACACCATAGATGCAGTCAAGGATATGGTTAGCTAATATCTTAGGCAATATTAAATGCTTAAATTAGAAGAACAAAACATGGAAAATTCAAATTCTGAACTAATAAGTGTTGATTTTGGAAAGCTACAAAATTGAAACTACATGCAATAAATTACCAACTATTTTACAAGTTAGTCTAAGAAATACCATTAATACATCTCACAATTACGTACATGAATAAAATTTCTTAAGAATAGTGAGAAAAAAGTCATAATTCATGTCGAATGAAGCCTTAATAATGGCCTTCAAGGCTTCTCTATATTATATAGCCTAAAATACAAAGTTACCAACTTCCTAGTTTCGGTCTAGAGGAATTTCAAAAAATGATAAAAAAAAATATCAATTACATAAAGTTTTAAATTATTTATAAGATTGGTTGGTAACTACTTCTTAAGACTTTTGAGCTTCTCAAGGGAAGTTATGATCCAAGAAGATCCAAAAAGGATCAAAATTCGAAGTCCTCAAATATTAGTAAAAATGGCACCAAGTCGTAGAGCTTGTCAAGAGATTTCCAATGGCATGAACAACACCTCAAAAGGCCTCAGTATGAGGAATATATGGCATTTTAAAGATTTGACAAAACATTGAAAGTGGAACTCAAAGTGCCACATGGTACCACCAGAAGAGGCCACATGGCACCATCAAGGAGGTGACACATGGCACTCAAACACCCCCCTGTGGTAGCGTGTTGGCATAGTTAGTAGTTTAGTGGCATCTCGTGGGCATTGATTGATAGTTGAGTTGACAATTACATGGCCCAATTAGGGGCGATCATGCAGAAAAACCAGATTGGCCAGAGTATTTGGGCATGTGACAAAGTTGGTTGACCCACACACTAGTCCATCATGTAATTCCATGGTTCAACGAGTTGTTTGGGTTTTGTTTTAACCAATATATATATATATATATATATATATATAGACACACACACACACACATATATATTATAGCCCAAAATGGGGAGGCCTTTGGGTTTGACCCTGAGACCTCCCCCACCCACAACGTTCCTACTAATATATATTCCAAACAATGTGTCAAAAATCGAGCTTTGAATAGTCCACCCATCGAGAATTATATACGTCGCGATTATTCAACAAGGGGGGGAGCATGGCAGGGGAAGAGTACGAACTCAAGTGAAGGTGGATTGTGTGCCAAGTATAGGCACAATTTTCAAGGCATGTAATCATTGCAGTGAATATTCCATATGTGTGGCATAGTCTACGAGGCATAGCATCTCAGAGGGGTCCTGAGGTGATGGTGACAAAACCATAGGGTGTTTATAATCATTTTTCATGATTTTTCGAAACAAGTCCACTAGTGTAGAAAAAATTTGGATCCGAGAAGCAAATTTTTGGGTCATCTCTAGATTTAAGGTATCTCCATGTATTTTCCAAAAAATTTCTAAGATAATATAAAAGGCCTCTCCACTAGAAGTGGGCCTAAAGACGTAGTCTCTCTTTTGGATAAACTATGTTATCAAATTTTGGTGCAATTGTCCTCATTGCCATTTCTTCATGTGTTTACTTCTTCATGTGTGTTGCAATTATGTTTATTTGATGCTCTTTATGCAATTCATTTTAAATTCATCTAAGTAAAAGATCCTAGACCATGTTGGTATCAAAGCATACCATATCAAGTTTGGTATCATAACGGTCTTGTTTGACATGAATTGTGAGTGTGGATGCTTACCAGGATCTCAAAGAGGGTGAAGGAAAAATTAAGACTCTCAACCTTGAGATTAGATGTGCAACTCGAAGAAAGAAAATGGATAGTGACAACATTCCTATAGAGAATGAGAAGGATTTCCACAAATATTTCTATCGAATGTCAAACATGGTGGATAAATTGTTTGCAGATTCTCAAGAGAGAGTGGCATAGAAGGGAAGTAAGAAGGAAGCTAAGGCAGAGGATAATGCTTGAGTGAACCAGGGAATTGGAGGAGACCCTCTTGAGCCTCCATCTCCATCTTCAAGTTCAATTTCTTCTTCTTCCTCTCATTCTCATCATTCAAATGGTCATCAAAACAATGTTTCTAAAAATCCATTGTTAAAATTAGATGTAAAAAATAATTTTCCCATTTTTAATGGAGAAGCTAAACTAGGTAAGTTGAACAAATAAGACAAATAGAAGTGTATTATCGTGTACAATAGGTCAAAGAGGAGAAGGTGAAGATCTAGTTAGCGTCTCTTCGCACGGAAGGAACAACCCTTGTATGGTAGGATCACAAGCTTTAGAAAGGTAGAAAACATAATGGTAAACTCATTTCATCATCATCTAAATTTACATTTTCATTGAGAGGAAAATTTTAATCATTGGGTTACACATAAAAATCCATGGTGGAGTGGAAAATTTTGAGGCAGGGAAAAGGTCAGAGTGTTCAAAGTTTCACATAAGAGTTAGAAAGTAGACATTGACATTGAATGTTCCTTTAGACTCACCAGAAACACTGATGAAATATGTTGGAATTTTACACAGTTACCTTCACTACTCATTGTTGTTGTTTGATCTGACTAATCTAGATGAAGTGTATGTGAATTCAACTCATATTTAAAATAGGGAAAAGTATGGACAAGAAGATAACACAAAGAAGCCTTAATAGAAGTTTTAAAACAACAATTTTGTAACACCCTCCTCACACATCTACCCAAGTAACCGATCAACCAGGCTAAACATGTTTCGAAGAGTTACTATGATATGATTCAACTCCCTATGTAACAGTTAATGAAGTGGAACAAACAGAACACCTACAACTTGACCTTCTGCACATGGAACAAAACCCCCAGGAGTCATCCAACCCATCAAGGTGATCAACCCTTGAGAAAAATTGACATTTTGTTGCCTTAAAACCTTTTTCGCTCTCTTGACATGGGCATGCATGTGACTGGGACCCTCCAGTCACTTCCATAGTAAGGCATGTGTGCGACTGGGGACTTTTCTAGGTAGTTTTGTGCTAGTGACTCAGGATTCTGTGCCACTTTTTTAGGGCTAGCACTCAAGCCAATACCCAGAACTCCATGAAACTTCTAGAAATGAAAAACAATGGTACAAATGCAAATACTTGAACAAGGACTTGACTAGACCCCTACTAGCAATGACATGCATTTTGGAAAACATGTCACAAATATGCATTCTGTAGGTTTAAAAATTAGATCTAAGAATAAGGGTCTCATACTTATATGAGAATCACTAATGAGCATTGATGCCTCATCACAATAACTGAATTACCATCTATTAAGCCATATATTCATTGTACATTCAATGATTAACTAAAACATGATGAGAGGCATACATTATTATTGTCATAAAACTCATTTATAACTAAAATATAACAAACAAAAATATCAAGGATTTAACAACCATATAAGCCACATATAAACAAGTAATTTACCCATAAAATATCAAGGAGAAAGAGAGTTTTTATTGATGAATGCAAAGGCCAACCAAGTTTGGGACTTCCATGTTCCACCTAACCATAGATTAGCTAAACCAAGTCTCTCTTCAGCTAATCACCCCATGCCATATACCAAGCATGAATGTGGGTTCTCATAGAGCAAATACATCAAAATAAAACTAGGGCTTACAGAGGCCAAACCACCTCAACCCTCAACCATCGATTCCACTTCATGATTGGACATCACTATCCATCACCAGATTTGTATCTACCCAAGCTATCCAGGGTTCCAGAGCATTTGTTCCAACCAAGGATCTAGAACTCGTAACTCAACCCATAGTTGTTACCGGGTTCCATAGCGCTTGTCCGACCAAGTCTCCAGGACTAGTAACTCAACCCACCAAGGGCTTCAGAACGCTTTTCCAACCAAGGCTCCAGGACTAATAACTCAACCCAAGATGTTACATGGCTCAAGAGTGTTTTTCCAACTAAGGCTCCAAGAACTAATGACTCAACCCACAACCAAAGGAACATGAGAACCAACTAGAAAAAAGGGGAAAGACTCCCACAACACCATGGCTATCCATGAAATGATAAGGCTAGGAAAAACCACTATCAATCCAGGCAATCCTCCATGCTAATGAAAGATCATGACCAAGCAACCGCATGCATATTCCATGCATGATAAAACTAGTAAGGAAGTCATAGATGCAACTCGGTACCTGCAAGAAAAACCCCTTGTAGCTGTTGATCCCTATGTCCTCTTGCACTTTCCTGCTCTTTCTTTGCCTTCTTGCTCCAAATCCCAAGTATGCCACACTCCTCCCAGAGTGCTCCAAGAAAACTCTGTGTCTAAGAGTATGAGAGAGAGAGAAATAATATAATGATAACTCCAAAATTGAATTGATCAAAAGCCATGAATTGATCCTCATAAGACTTTGTATTAATGAGGCCTCTATTTTCTTCATTTTCCATTATTTTCCTTCATTTTCCTCCTCACATGTAACCTATGACCTTTTACCTTCCTTTTCGCCTAATTTCCATTATTTTCATAAATAAATGCCAATAAATACGACTTTGCCTTTCAAAATCCTTAGGCATTGCCCTTGCCAATTTCCATAGTCATAATAAACCAAATGAACACCCACACTAGGATGTTTTTCGCAACATTTAGCTTGGAAATCATGTCTTGTGAACATGTTTATTATTTTTCTTGTATTTAGATTTATTACATGGATTTTTTACCAGGGCTGTTACAGACCCCTCCCCCTTGGGGGGACACCGTCCTTAGTGTTCAATGACACCTACAACCAACAAGACTGCTAAAAGAAAAACATACTACCCATGGAGCTTTATAACATAGCTTGTTGCAATATTTACAATCATCAACCTACTGAGAAGCAAACCAATGTGACAACATAACAACATTACAACCATAATGACATGACACCCATACCGCTTATTGGAACTTTATAACAAACATTGTGGTGGTATTTACATCCATATGTACATAAACAAAAACATCACACCAACACATTTACCAAAACATATAACAAAAAATTCGCTCATCTCCCACGTAGCTTCATCGGGCCCAAAGTGCTTCCATTGCACTTTAACCTACTTGATTGCTCGATTCTAGAGCATGGGCATCTTTCTCTACAATATACATTGAGGTTCCGGCTATAATTATCCTTCTAGATCCACCTGCGATACAAACCAGTCAATCACATAATCAACATCTTTAACATACTTTTAAAGCAAATACATGGAAAACATCATGTACTTTCACTGTTGGAGAGATTGAAAATAGATAGGCTATTGGACTAATCCTTTCATGAATCTTGAAATGTCCACAAAACCGAGGTGCCATCTTGGAACACGATTTAATCCACAAGGAGCTCTTCTTGGGCTTGATGCGCAAGTACACATGTTCCGATATGCATAACATTTCTACATGTCCTTTGTTTCCTTTAGATTCTTCTTGATTACCTTCATTTCTTGTTCCATTTATGCTAACATGTCACTCCAACTGATGGGAGTATTACAAATCCACCCATATAATGCCTCAAATAGACGCATCCTCAGTGATTCCTGGTAACCATTATTGTAAGCGAACTCAACCAACAGAAGGTACTCTTCCCACTTCTGCTACTGATGCATCACATACATCCTCAAAATATCCTATTGACCCTCTCTGTATGTCCATCTGTCTGTGGATGATAAGATGTGATGAAGGCCAAATCTATACCTAAACCTGCAAACAACTCCTTCCAAAACTTGGAAGCAAACATTACATCCCTGTTCAACACAAGCTTCTTTGGAATACCATGCAATCTGACCACATCTCTGATGAACACATGCACCACATCACAAGTTGAATAGGTAGATGTCACTGGAATGAAGTTTGCTACCTTAGTCAACCTGTCCACCACAACCATGATGGAATCATGATGTCTAGATGTTCTTGAAAAACCTGTGATGAAGTTCATGGAAATGACCTCCCATTTCCACTCTAGAATCGAGATTGGTTGTAGTAACCCACATGGATGCTTACACTCTACCTTTATCTATTGATAATCCAAGCATCTCGCCAAGAACTCTGCTACTTATTTCTTCAAGTTTGGCGAGTAGTATAACTTCTTCACCATTGTCAATGTCTTCTGATATCCCAGGTAACCTGAATAAGGTTTCACATGAAACTCTATCAAGATGAGCATCTTGAGATCACTGTCATCTGGCACATATATCCTTTCCATAAATCTGATGAAGCCATTTGCCATGAGACGATAGTCTGCATCCTATGCACATGTACTTGTACTGGGGAAAATTTTAACGATGGAAAATTATCTTGAAGTTTAAAAACCTTGTTGAATCTCACTAGTCTCTAATATGCAAACTATAAAATGTTTATTGATGTATTTGTAAAATTATTCAAAATTATAATGATTTTATATATACTTACTATTTAATGTTGGAAATTTTTAAGATAAAATAATTTTATATTGTAAAATTTGGGCGAAATCATTTTTATAAAAATTAGGAAATTGGAAAAACCATTTTTTTGGAAAAATCATGGAAAATTGGCCCACCTACAAATATTAGCCCCTAAAATTTTCCATAACCTATACTCTGTTGTAACCTATGCCTGAGCTCCATGTACCTGTTATCCTGCTGACCTGCCTATAAGATCCGAGCTTGTAAATCTGTCCCATAAGAACTCATAACTGCTATGTGGTTCACTTGTATTCGCCTACTAAGAGCATCTACAACCCTGTTCTCTTTACCTTTAATGTACCTGATCTCAAAGTTGAACTCATTTATCATGACCAACCATCTAGCTTGCTTAGCTATTAGATTCAGTTGGTCAAATAGGTACCTCAATCCACTGTGATCACTTATCAGTACGAACCTCCTACCAAGAACTTATAGTGCCTCCACATCTTTAATTCATGGATGATCGCTGCCAACTCAAGATCATGTGTCAGATAATTATGCTTGTACTCATTAAATTACTATGACTCATAACGCGCTACCTATCCCTCCTGCATAAGAACTCCACCAACTCCTATTTTTACAAGCAATTGTGCATACCACAAATTCTCTATCCAGATTTGCAATCTTTAGCACTGGATAACTTGTCAACAATTGATTCAATTGATCACAACTTGGTGCACATTCTTCTATCCATTCAAACTTCTTACCTTTCCTTTGCAATGATGTGATGGGATGTGCAATTTGTGAGAAGTTCTTGATGAACCTCTTGTAATAACCTTCTAACCCCATAAATGATCTTACCTCATCCACATTCTTAGGAGCTTCCGACTCCATGATAACCCTTATCTTCTTTGGGTCTATTGTTATGCCTTCCTTGGAAACCACATGTCTCAACTATGTACCTCTGTTTGAAAGAAACTGCATTTGCTAAGCTTAGCATACAACTGATGCTCTCTTAGAAATCTCAATATTGTTGCTAAGTGTTTGACATTCTCTTCTTCATTTTTAGAATATATCAAGATTCCATCAATGAATACAATAAAAAACTTGTCGAGATAAGGATGCAACACACTATTCATCAAGCACATAAAAGTAGTTGGAGTATTAGTCAAACCGAAAGGAATTGCATCAAACTCATAATGTCTATACCTGGTCTGGAAAGTTGTCTTGTAAATGTCATCTTCCTTGATGCATACCTAATGATATCCGGATCTCATATCAATATTAAAGAACACTGCTGCTCCCTTCAACTGTCGAACAAATCATCAATCCTCGACAATGGATACCTGTTCTTGATGGTCACCTTGTTCAACTGCTTGTAATCAATGCACAACCTGAGAGTACCATCCTTCTTCTTCATAAACAATACTGGTGTGCTCCATGGTGATACACTTGGCCTAATGTATCCCTTGTAAAGCATTTCCTTCAACTGCAACTTCAGCTCTACCAACTCTGGAGTGCTCATCCTGTATGGTGCTTTTGATGTTGGTGCTGCCCCTGGCACCAATTCAATAGAAAAATCCACTTCCCAGTGAGGAGGAAATTATGAAATCTTTGTGGGAAATACACCTTGAAACTTTTGTAAAATTGGGTACCTTCTCAAAACATCTGTATCCTCAACTTCCTTACCTTTGTGACTAGAAATATGCACTGCAAATAACACATACCCTTTTCTGCGACTACACTTTGCCTGCATAGATGTCAGCATCCTAATTGATGTTGTCTTATTCTTACACTATAAGACTCTTTATTCTCCATTATCATCCAAACACTCAATGGATTTGTCATAAAAATCCACCTTGTTCCTATGAAGATACAACCAATCCATGTTGAACAACATATTATATGATCCTAATGACAATACATTCAAATGTGTTGATGTAGGCATACCATTCAACTCAAATGCACAAGCTCTTACCCAATGATGAACTTGATTCTTTATACCTGTATCCAACTACACTAACCAAGAATCTACATGCACTTCTTTATTCAAACCACACTTATGCACCAGGTCATGACTGATATAACTATAATTAGATCTAGGGTCAATCAAAATAGAAACAAATTGATCACAAAGCTTACAATCCATCTCGTTAATAGACGCATGGTGATCTGTCTGCCTATTATCCAAAGATGCATATATCCTAGGAACATTGTGTCCAACATCCCCAAAATTTTGTGCCTCTGGGCACTGTAAATTTGCGGTTTACCAACCTGATGTTGTGGACAATCTCTCTGACAATGACCTTTTCCACAATTCCAACACTGTATGGTCTTCCTATCATCAGATTTGTTCTGCTTAGACCGAAGTTCCTATCCTCTACTAGATGTAATGAACTTCTTGAGTGGCAATGCATTCTCTTTGTTACTTGTGTCCCAAGGCTTGTCCATTTCTTGTCCCATTTCCCTTTATTCTTAGTATTAACTTTCCAATCTACTTTAGTCTCAGATCTACACTTTGATTACTCGTAACAATGCTTTAGATTTCAGATGAGCTCCTCCAATGATCTAGGCTCATCAAACTCAATCCAGTCTTTGAATGCTATCGGAAATCCACTAATGAATATTTGAATCTTGGCCTTCTCCTCCTTGAGGTAAGGCACATATCTCAACAACTCCATAAATATGCTAGTGTATTCTTCATCAGTTACGGATCCCATCTTTAGCTCATAAAACACTTTTTCCCTGTCGTCATAATACCTCTCTGATAAGTACTTATTCCTGAATAGTCTCTCAAATTCACTCCAAGTCAACTCCTCCTCATAAATATCTCTAACATTCTTTACATATTCCCACCAAATATATGCTTTACCTTTAAGACTGAATGTAGATATTATGGCCTTCATGTTCTTTGAGTAACCATGTATCCTGAAGAATTTATTCATTCTAAGCAACCATGCTTATGCATCCTGTGGTTTATTCATTTCCCCATCAAAGGTAGGTGGCTTTTATTTCTTGAACTCGTCCGAAAAATATCCCCTATCACTCCTCCTATAAGGACGATAATGATGATGACCATGATACCTGTTAGAACTAGAACTAGAATAATACTTGTGTCCATCACTTCCCCTGTCCCGTGTATCCAAGAACATGCCATCCCTAATCGTGTCATCTCCATATGATCTGTGCCCACTACGATATATCCTATCGTATGCCCCATTAGTTTTATCCTCCTATCCATAGTTGATTCGAAGTGGTCCCTACGTCTGCAATTCTGACAGATTCTGAAGAATTACTGCATTGACTTCTACTTGTTTCTCCTGTGCCTGCATGATTCTGTAATTATCTGCTACAACTCCTTATTTCTTCCTTCAAACTCCTCAATGTGTCTGCTAAGTCATAAGAGTGCCCAACACCACGGTGCTCATCTAATTCATAGGGAAAATCTCTATAATCTACCATCTTGCTAGTCATCTTTGATCTCTTCTTCCTACAAGGTATATTATGCCAGCTAAACCAAATCATAAACAAACCAATGTACCTTAGTATAGTTCGGGGAGGATATCTCATCTGCAAGACCAACCAAATTAGTGAACTAGATAGATAGACTACTATAAACTATATCATATATACATATATATATAATATATAATATATTATACATATAATATATAGATATATATATATATATATATATATAATACATATATATATATATATAATAATATAAGCATATCAATATTTATTCATCGTTTCAATCATTATCCAGTCATCAATGCGTGACCATACCAACCATCTCAATGTATTCATAATGATATATAATCACTGACACTCATAACCAATGCATGATTGACCTACATTGACAACAAATACATTCAACAATGCCATTATCAACTTTCATACATCGAAACCTCTGCAATAAATGTGACCAACACCATGCATATGTAACAAGCACATATACCACAAGCATAAGGAACACATGTGTAACCAACATGTACATACGACAACGCCTTCATCCAAGGGGAACATAAACCAGACATCACCCAAGGAGAACGAAACCATGCTTTGATACCACTTTATAATACCCTCCTCCCACATCTACCCAAGTAACCAAAAAACCAAGTTAAACATGTGACGAAGAGTTACTACGATATGATTCAACTCCCCATGTAAAATTTAAGGAAGTGGAACATACATAACATAAATAACCCGACCTTCTACACATGCAACAGAACCCCCAGGAGCCATCCAACCCATCTAAGGCAATGACTCCAGATTCCATGCCACTTTTTTAGGGCCAAGACTCAGGCCACTACTGAGAACTCGATGACACTTCAATAAATAAAAAGTAACATCAAAACAATGGTACAAATGCATATACTTGAACAAGGACTTGACTGGACCCCTACTAGCCATGACAAGGATTTCGTCAAACATGTCACAAATACGCATTCTACAACTTTAAACAACGAATCTAAGCATAGGGTTCTCATACTTATATGAGAATCAATAAGAAGCATTGATGCCTCATCACAATAACTACATTACCATCTATTAAGCCATATATTCATTGTACATTCAGTGATTAACCAAAACATGATGAGAGTCGTATATTATTACTGTCATAAAACTCATTCATAACTAGCATATAACCAACCAAAATATCAAGGGTTTAACAACCATATAAGCGACATATAAACAAGTATATTTACCCATAAAGTATCAAGGAGAAAGATAGATCTTTTTGATGAATGAAAAGGCCAACGAGGTTCGAGACTTCCACATTCCACCTGACCATAGATTGGTTGAACCAAGTCTCTCTTCAACTAATCACCCCCGTGCCATATTCCAAGCATGAATGTGGGTTCTCATAGAACAAATTCATCAAAATCAAACCAAGGTTTCTAGAGGTAAAACCACCTCAGCCCTGAAGCAATGATTCCACCTCATGGTCAAACATCACTATCCATCACCAGATCGGTCTCTACCGAAGATTTTCAGGGCTCTGTAGCGTTTGTTCCAACCAAGGCTCTAGGAATAGTAACTCAACCCACAGTTGTTGTCGAGCTTGAGAGCGTTTGGCCAACCAAGGCTCCAAGAATAGTAACTCAACCCACCAATGGCCCTAGAGCATTTGTCCAACCAAGGCTCTAGGACTAATAAATCAACCCAATTTGTTACAAGGCTCCAGAGCCTTTGTCCAACTAAGGCTCCAGGAACTAATAACTCAACCCACAACCAAAGGAACATGAGAATCAACCAGAAAACAAGGGAAAAGACTCCCACAACACCATGGCTATCCAGGAAATGACAAGGCTAGGAAAAACCATTGTCAATCCATGCAATCCTCCATGCCAATGCCAAATCATGACTAAGAAACCACATGCATATGTCATGCATGCCAAAACTAGTAAGGAAATCATATATGCAACTCAGTACTTGCAAGCAGAACCCACTATAGCTATTAATCTCGATGTCCTCTTGTGCTTTCCTGCTCTTTCTTTGTCTTCTTGATCCAAATCCCAAGTATGCCATGCCCCTCCCAGAGTGCTCCAAGAAAAATCTAAGTGTCCAAGAGTATGAGAGAGAGAGAGAGATAGATAGAATAGAATGAGAGCTCAAAAATTGAACTGATCCTCAGAAGCCTTTTTATTAATGAGGCCTCTATTTTCTTCATTTTCCATTATTTTCCTTCATTTTTCTCCTCGCATGCAACCTGCGACCATTCACCTTCCTTTTCTCTTAATTTCCATTATTTTCATAAATAAATGCCAATAAATACCACTTTTCCTTTCCAAATCCTTAGCTATTGCCTTTGCCAATTTCCATAGCCATAATAAACCAAATGAACACCCACACTAGGATGTGTTGCCCAACATTCAACTTCGAATACATGTCCTGTGACCATGGTTATTATTTTTCCTTTATTAACTTTTATTACTTGGATTTTTTATAAGCGTTGTTACAAAGTTCAAAGGAAACGGAAATGGCAAGAAGACAATGACAACAAAGAAAGAGGAAGGAAGGCCCTCTTGCACTCATTGCAAGAAATATGGACATGATGAGGAGCGCTGCTAGAAACTACATCCTAAGCTAAAGCCTAAGAATTAAGGTGGCAAAGGGAAGCATAAAATTGTTGCTACATTGCAATAAGACCCTAGTTCTAATTCAAGTGATGTGATGAAGATTACTATTGTTGGCATATAAGGTAAAAATTACTTTCATGCTAGTTTAAGTTATGAAAATGCATCTCATGATGATGAAAGAAAAAGAAGTGACTTATTCCATATAATATTTGTATCTAAGCACACAAATATAGATACTCTATTTGATCTAGGTTCTCAAGTTAATTTGATATCAAAATTAATTGTTAAGAAGTTGGGTTTGGAAACAAGGCCTCATCCCAAACCTTACCCTTTTGTTTGGTTGTGCAACAATGCAAAACTAAATGTCACCATGCAGTGTAGAGTAAGTGTAGAGTTAGATTTGATATTGCTTCAAAGTTGATAGATGAGGTTCATTATTGTGCCACTTGAATTTTTGGGCGTAGTTTTGGGAAGTGCATACTTATATGATATAAAGGCAGTCTTCTTCAGACATGAGAACAAATACCATCTCTCCAAAAATCAAGTGGAATATATTGTCAGAGCTCATCGTATGAAAGTTAACTCATCTCTTGTTAGTGCAAGACATATGAATAGACCATCAACTCTAGCAAGAGATATGTGCTCATGGTTATGAAAGCGAAAGATGTTGAGACATCTAAGGAATTCCAAGGCTGTGATCCATCTCACAGGAAGTAAATGTTTGATATTGTTTATAACCATAATGAGATCTTTCAGGAACTAGGTGGATTGCCTCCCAAGAGGGAAATTCAACATGAGATCTATCTTCAACAAGTTGCCCCTCTTCCAAATGTGGGCATGTATAAGATGGCAATTGTGGAAATGATGGAGATTAAGAAATAGGTGCAAGTCTCTCAATGAGGAGGAAAGAAACATAAGGATTTTGACACCTTGAAAGAGAAGATTAGCACAATGTCGGTATTAGCCTTGCCAGACCTTCAATAGCCATTAGAGATTGAGACTGATGCCAATGGATACACCATGGGCATAGTATTGATGCAACATCATTTTTCCATGGTTGCAATAATTTAACACATATTGATAGTTGGTGATTAGATCAATAAATAACAAAGAAAAAACAATGTTATCACAAGTTGATTTTAAACACAAAACATCTGCATGTTGTTTCCAAGCCTTGCAACATAAGAACTTAAATGTGAAGAGGAAAATAACATTTAAATAATCTTATGCATATTTTCACAGTTACTCATATTGTAAGATGAGTTTTTGAAAAAGAACCGTGTTTGCACGTTCTAGGTGGACATTCCACCCATCATCTCAAAGCTTTTATGTCCTTGATGATGAGTGGAGTGCAGTGTGGTAGTTATAACACCACCTCAAATACAATAAGGTTTTATTGGATGATATTATTGTTCTCATATTTCTTTTTCCATGGTTGTAATAATTTAACACATATTGATGGTTGGTGATTAGATCATTAAACAACAAAGAAAAAACTATGTTTTCACAACTTGGTTTTAAACCCAAAACCTCTGTGCACATTCTTTCCAACCCTTGCAACATGAGAATTTAAATGTGAAGAGAAAACAACATTTAAATAATTTTATGCAGATTTTCATAATTACTCATATTGTAAGATAATTTTTTGGAAAAGAACCGTGTTTACAAACATTTCAGGTGAACACTCCACTCATCATCTCAAAACTTTTATATCATTGATGATGAGTGAAGTGTCCACCCAAAACATCAAATAAACTAAATTCACAAAATCAATTCTCCACCTTACAAAACATAAATATATTCTACCACAACTGTAGATCTATCTATAATTGTATCTATCGAATGGAAAATCTTAAAAATAAAGTACCTATCGAAGTATGATACGATGACATCATGGCTTCGTTGATATTAATCTCAGCATTGTACCAAGTATGCCCAACGGTGATGAAAATATGCCACATAATCTTGTTCCCCCAAATGTCAATAATGATTAAGAGATTAATTATATCAACAAATTAACATATAAAATAAAGACATTGAACAAAGACCATTAATGCACATATCAACCATTGTGAAGAATATTCACAATGAGATATTATACCATCTCGACCTTTAAAAAATGTATGGGTTTTAATAACTATGATAATAGAATTATGATAATTAAGCAACTTCTCTTCTATTTTATCATTATAATGTTAATCTTAAATCACTCTTTTTATAAATGGGTGATCTCAATATATCTCGATGTTATTCACAGTTGAAGTCTTGTAATGGAACCGTTATATCATGATGGACATTTGTAATGATCAATTTAATTATAATTTAAAAAGGTATTATTTTTGGTATTTGTGATGTTTTTGATTGATCGATTTGATGATGAAATTTTCTATTTTCTATTATGTGGAATTATCGTTAAGAATATTATAATTTTGAAATTTGATGATGTGTAAATTATTTATGGGATTTTTTTGGTTATAATATATGATTCCGAGTATATGTTGTATTTGTATTTAGATTGTGAAGGGCATATTTATTTATTTTCCAAATTTCTTGTTGGGTTGTTATTTGGATTTTGGTTTTATAAAGATTGAATATTATAGTATGTTGGTTAGTGAATGTATTTCAAATTGGTGCCAAAATTTTAAGGAGTATTAGGCCTTTCCCATTTTCATCTTCTGGTGGGTATTTGGAAAGGTAAGAACAACAATTTTTTTGAAAACACCCCCTCTTCATTGATCTTATCGGTCAATGAATCATTTCATACTTCTTGGAATTCCAGTGTAGGCTTGGATGTGAGATTAAAAAACACACCACGCCCATTGACTGTTGGTGTAAATTTATGGTTGGATTCTTTGACAATGAAACTCAGAATTTGACTCGTGGTTGTGATGTTCTCATTTACGCTACTCTTGGTATCTTTTATCATTTCCAATGGAATAGCAGTCCTGATACCAATTCCAAAGCAGATATTTTGGCAATTTGGGGTCTCCTTTATCGTGCACGATGGATTTCTATATCATCCATTCTTTCTTCGATGATCCTAAAGTATCTATTGACTGAGCTAATCGCAGTAATCGCTTCAATCCTCCTCAAATCTCTAATTGGTTAAGCCACATCAAGGTACTCTCATAGTTTTTTGAGGAGATCACTTTCGCACACATCCGTCAGATCCTTAATTCCTTGGCGGACAAATTATCAAAAGAGGGTCTCTTCATGCAGGTGAGTGTGATTTATTATTAGGTTTACAGGGGTGATATATGCTTGGGTGTTGGGAACATTCCATTCTACGCATTGTATTGCTTTGTCTCTCTAATCTCTAGTTCTCCTCGGAACACCTGTAGTTT
>APFE031656764.1:0-10578 GCA_000404065.3 Pinus taeda | reverse complement strand
TTAATTATTATTATTAAATTAAATGGTTTAAGCATTCTTATTTTAAATTATTCAAAATTAAAAATAGATGAATGAAACTTACATTATCTAAATACTTTAAAAATAAATTATAGAGTAAATATTAAAGTGTGTGAATTAAATGTTGCATTTTTTAAGAATATTATAATTAAATCAAAATTATTTTTTATGTAATTAATAAATTCTATAAATTATATTTCCTATTTAAATATTATTATTATTTGAATAAAAATGACAAAGTTGGTATTTTTTTGGATATTGTATATTAATAATGATAAATTATAAAAATAGTATAAGCCTACTACCTCAACCTCTCTCTCTCTCTCTCTCACACACACACACACACACACACATATATATATCTATCACTACTAAAGTCTATATAAATCTCTTTAGTGAGAAAATGGCACCACAAGGGAAGCATTTGGCTGAGATAAATCCTTGCAGGTCTCAAAGGATGAAATGACAGGAGAAGAGGTGCAAACCCTCGATGTAGTGATTTTTTTGATTGAATAAACTATGGGTCGAATTTGTGAAGGAAAAGACGAATTGGAAGCAATTTAGGAGGGTGTACCCATATATTTGTAAATCAAACAAAGTCCAAGCTATACCACTGTTATTGGGGGTGACTTTCACCATATTTCTTGGGCATGTCTGAGTTATGTGGAAGGTTGATTAATTACTGCTTATTGCATGTTGCATTTTTACAGAGGTTGTGGCTGAGATTGGACACATTTCCTTTGGCTGGAAATTCCATTCTTGTAGTTGCATGAATATTAAATTATAATCAGAATTTGGGACGTTCCATGTTATGCTCATTCTTACATTAAAAACAATTCTAAGTCCAAACTATTAAATTAATTAAAATCATGAAAGTTAGGATTTAATCCTACCTTTCTAGATTGTGTTTGTTCCTCATGGTTAGGAGTTAGTTTAGGCTTAGTTGGTTGAGAGATTCTCTCCAACTAGTTAGGCTCCTAGATTAGTGTGTTGTTGAGATATTTTCTCAACCATAGTGTCCAAGATAGATGTATTATGTACCAACTTCCTCATGTATTTATTTGAACTATGATCATTATTTATACATTGGATTGATTAATAATGAGAATGTGAGGAATGATGTAAGGCTGAGGCCTTTTCCGCCATGTCTACTTTTGATATATTTCTGCTATTTATTTGTATGAGTGGTTTATTACTAGTTGATTGAATTTTATTCATGTGGTATCAGAGCGGTGCGTTTGAAAGAGGCGAAAGTTTGTATACCTGAACGGTGCTTCCATTAATGCTGTGAAGATGAATTTCAAACGGGTGCGCATATGCTCGATTAATGTTAGTGTGGTTGATTGTATGCCACGGGCTATTAAATTAAAATTCAGTTGGATGTTGTGTGATTGTGACAAATCTCATATTGCACACTAAGGATTCAAAACCTAGCTTTTGACTGTGAAGGAGCAAGTTCATCAAATCAAACCCAATAGTTGTTTGACTAGGGTTCGAGATACAAGTCTAGTTGAATTATCAAGTGTTGGTCTGTGTTGAGATAAAGTGTAGAGGCTAAATAATGATTGTTGTATGATAAAAGTGTGATCAACGACAACAATAGCAAAGGATATAAAGAGATGTGACTTGTTGCTACGTTGGAGAAGGGCGTGTGATCTCAGTTAGAGTTTTTAGTGATGTGCATGGACAAAAGAATGTGAAGGCTGAAATAGATCGATCGCAAACCCGAAATAATGGAGATGGAGTTGGTAGCAACTGTTTGGGTATGGTCATTTTTACTGTCTTGAATTTGTACAAAAACATTGTAATGTTTGGCGTTGCTCGTTCAAAGTATTGTTTTTAGTAATTCCCTTAATTGGGTCCCAGAATACAGTCTTAGATCCGAAAATGGTTCAACCTAGTCAAAGATAGCGATTATCATGGGTTTGATTCTCAGCCAACATTTTAGAGATCTGTGTCAAGAATAGCTAGCATGGAGAAAAAGGAGACGGTTCTGAGCTTCTTTGTTGTCGGCCTTTGTAAAAATAAAGTGTTTTCGTCGAGTTGTGTGCATAAGGAACTGCTTGTGGCTATTGTGAAATGAATTGAAGGTGTGACTGGATGGACCTATCACCATATAGTGTATGCAAAACACTATCACCATGGAGTTTGTAGGCGAAGTTGTTGTCCTCTCCAAAGAATATGAGGTCCCTTTGTTGACTTGTGCATTTCCATCCCACAATACTCTAGACAATGGTGGTTCTAGCCTATGGAAGCAGTCGTGCAAGAGTTTTTGCATAAGGCCCTTTATCCACTTCAACACAATATTGCACTGTGGCTCTTCAGAATTTACAATCAATTCAAGAATAGGACTAGAAGTCCATAGCAAAGAAAAATTGTCAAAAGAGTGAAATATCTATCCAGGTAGCTAGGACACTGGGGTACATGCCTCCATAATATTTTAATGGATAGATTGCTACGAAGCAAGTCGATGTTTACAACGTTGTAATGTTGATGATGGAGATTGTCAATGGAAGGAAGCCTAACCATTGTATCCATGTTTCATTGACTCTTGTCTCTCATGTTTGGGTCCATATATTACCTACTTGCACATAACCATATCCATAAGTAGTTGGCCTTGAATTATCTTTAACTTTAATCATTGTATCATTTGCGAGTTTCTATTAGAGATATAGTTCAATGGAAAGTAAGTGAGAAAATATGGAAAAAGACATTAAAATCACAAGTTTGACAATTGGGCTCTTCCCAATAGAAGAGCATTAAAGATTTTTGAGGGTGTTGAATCCATATATGCAGTAAAAAACGAGTTTAAACAACACAAATCAACATTTGGCTATAAAAATTTAGGGTAGAAATCCACCAAAAACTCCAAGATATCAGACCTAAAAACTACTCCTAAAAAAATATCAAACTAACTAAATACCGATTTTCTCTGATTTAATTATTTTTATATAAAAACTTCGCCACTCTCAATGTCTGGCCTTGCAAGGATTTCTCTTTCCAATTTCTCAGTTGACAAATCCAAAAGACTCTCCATAGCAAGAAAATCTGCGGCCTGCAACAACATAATATAAATCATATCAACCAGCATTCAATTACATTACTTATTGACTTTTAAAAGGATAATACTCCACATTATTTTTATGATAACATTACCTTTATTATATCCCGCAGTGTTGATATGTCCACGCTGATAAAATTCTCATCCCACTCTTTAATTTCACGTGAGGTTTGAGTTGAGTTGCGTAAATGATAGTCATAGTATTGGATCACCTTTTCCAATATTGGAGTGGATACATAAACATGCACAGTTGCATGAGATATATCGATGAATTCTGCCATATTCTTTATCACCTTCGACTCCATTGCAATTTCTCTGCGCACCCGAAAAAATTGTCCGTCAGACGTTTCCAGTGCCACTGTGTTGACCATATCGTTTTCCATTGATCGTTCCACGTAAACCAACTCAGATCCTGTGTCCGAAGTCAAAGGGTAGAAATACAAATTAACGCGAGATATTAATGTGCAGTGGAGAGAAATATAAAACAAAATGGATTATATATATGTATGTTTTTCCAACCACCGACATATGTTAGGATCATTCTTAGGATCATTCTTAGTATTTATTTTATGTCAAATTAAGTTTTATTTTCGTAAGTTTGGTGGGACTACATTTTTATTATTATCGTTATGATAATCTTATTAAAGATCGACATACATGATCATCACAGAATTATTATTATAATAATGTGAAATTATGACCATTTTTACTATTTATTCTATGTCAAATTAAGTTTTTATTTTTTTGACCTTGGTGGGACTACATTTTTATTCTTATAGTTATGATAATCTTATTTAAGGACTGCCCTACATGATGGTCATCATATTATTATTATTATTATTATAATGTGAAATTATGATCATTCTTACTATTTATTCTATGTCAGATTAAGTTTTTATTTTTGTAAGCTTGGTGGGACTACATTTTTATTATCATCATTATGCTATTCTTCTCTAAGTACCTACATACATGATGATCATTGTATTATTTTTATTATTATAATGTGAAATTATTGTGATTCTTACTATTTATTCTATGTCAAATTAAGTTTTTATTTTTGTAAGCTTGGTGGGATTACATTTTTATTATTATCATTATGATCATCTTCTTTAAGGACGGACATACATGATGATCATCGTATTATTATTATTATTATAATATGAAATTCCAATAAACATGTCACATTGCTTTTTATTAAATTATTGTTTTAATATTAGGTTACAAGGTTAATAAATATATTTAATATTAAATTATAACATTAATAATGTTAAATATTTTTAATAATAATATAATCGAATTATTAATATTAATAAAAATATTACTAATAATATTAAATAAATAATTATATATAATAATTTTAATACTATTAACATTAATATTATTTAAGTAGTCATATTAATATCAACAGAAAGAATATAATAAAAATAATGATCAATATTATTAATTACATTAATATTAATAATATAAAAATAAGAATAATATTTTTTTTCTCAAAGAAAAATCTTAATTTTCATTATATAAAATATTGAAAATTACATGCTGTAGATGCTGCAAAAGGAGCATATCTCAAAATTGGTGGTCATAACTGCCACAATATTTTATAGAGTTCAAATAACAATTGATAGATAACCGTAACTCGAAATAAAAAACATATAAAATATATACATTCCATAAAGCAAGGTTTGCAAAAAGAGGTCCATCTATGTGTTGTGTAGGATAAAGTTGCCGCTGCCCCCTTTGGCTAAAGATCAATGAATGGCCTGTGAAAATACTGGTAGAACTCGTGTCCTATATGTTCCTGTGTCATCCAAGTATACCAAAATTTTGCTGCGCTACTTCTTTAGATAGACTGTTAGAAATCTTGTTCCTTTCCTTGCAGATATAGTGACAAATTACATAGTCAAAATGTGATTTTATTGTAATAGTTTCTTCCAGCACATTTCTGAGTGTGTGCATTGAACCAATTTATGACTAGTTTAGAGTCACCAAATATCTGCTCTTGCTGACATCCTTTCTCAAGGGAAAAAATAAGAAGTCTAAGGCTATTAAGTTATGCATAGTTATTTGTGCCTCTCCCTAAACCCAACTTCATCTTGTAATAATGATCTTCATTTAAATACAAAACTGCTCCTCTACCACAACCATTTTGTTGAGCAAATCCATCAAAATACACCAAAGAGAAATCTTTGTCGATGATTTTTGCATTAATGTTCCAGTGATTCTGTTTCAGTTCATCCTCAGGGATCAAGTTATAAAGTGCCACTATGTGGGAACATGTAGGATTCGAGTTCGATACCTTATCTTGAAATATATTTTGGTTCCTTCCTAACCAAATACCCCAACAAACTAGAAGGGGCAGGTTTCAGAGCTTTAAATAGAAGAATTCCACGAACTAGGGGCATTATTATAAAATACTAATGTTATTATGAATAACAATGATATTAATAACATTAACGTTAATATTAAGAACCCCCACAATGGGTGTTGGCTCCAAACAATTGTGCTTGTCATGCTAACCACAGGTGGATCAGGTGGCCACTTGGTCCACAGATTCAACCCTCATACAGGCCGACATGCTCATATTTAGGCTCCTGTTATTGTACATCGTCCCTCATTGGTTCATCATGTCGCCTTATTATTGCACGAAGAGGCTTACTTTGATGGAGATGGCCGAAGATGGCGTCATGGCTCGTATGCGTCCTTATTTGTGCCTGCCTGCGGACCCGATGACCAGTTTTGAAGATTTATTATTGATGTTAGGTATGCTTAGTGTTTCTCTCTCGCTTGTTTATGGTCGCCATGCCTGCACTCCGGATTGCATCCACACACTCTTTAGTTTCACTGTATCTCAGTATGCATTGGACTTCTCGAAATTGGAGGGTCAACGTAGCCATCCTCCTTTGGTCTAGCAATTTCCATCCTCTCACTCTCATATACTGGCTCTCTGGTCTCCCCTGGACTCTAAGGATTTCAGTAATGGTCCCACTCTCATGAACAATGCAAATTATATTATTATATAATTATGATTGTTTTATCTTATAAAATTATTTATGTTTATTAGTTTCATTTCATCTATAAACTAAATTTAGATAAATATCAAAATTTTCAATAATGTTGTTATTTATAATAACTTGAGACAATAAATATCAAAATGTTAATTTAAGTTGTTATTCACAAATTTTAGGAAACTATTTATTTTATTTGATTAATTTACTATTTCTTACTTGTTTTGAAAATTACTTATAAATCATTCAATTTTTTGGAACTTTTTTTTTTTCCTGACACATAACTCATTTAACAAGAAATTAATTTATATTTTCTAATTTTATTCGCTTAAATTATTATTATTATGTATTATTAATTTGAATACTACTTTAAATATTATTATATAATAATATTAATATTAATAAAAACATTTATGTATACCTATATTTACCGAACATTTAATTTATATGATCATGTGATGTAAACTTAAGGTTGTAATAAAATTGAAAACTTCTCTTTTTTTAATTTCCATTAAGTCAATTTGTTAGGTTGTAATAAAATTCAAAACCTTTTTTTTTATAATTTGCATTAAGTCAATTTGTTTTCTTCTTCATTGACTCTAGCATGAGCATAATGGTTCTTTGCCTGAAGTTTTGATTGCCTCTCCCTCCTTAAATAATCACTGAGATTTTCAAATGGCAAACGATGTAGCTACTTTTGTTCTGCTTGTCCTAGATTATCCTAATGTGTACACTGTTCTAGGTGATATGGGTAACATCACTCACGTTTGGGATTGGAAATTTCCATACTTTAGTGGAGAATGAACATAGTTTAAAAACACGATAGATATTTTCTTTGGATTTTTCAAATAATATGCATTGGGAAGGCCCATGAATAGTTCTTTTTTTTTTATATAGATTTTCTACAGGTGAAATTTTTCCATGCATTAGTTCCAAGCAGAAAAGGTTAACTTTGGGAAAACCACCTTTATTCCAGATTTTACCCCACTTGTTATCCAAATTAAGGGGTTGTGGGAGATTGCCAATTAGCCTTTCTTAACCTTCTTTTTAATGGAATGCCTATTTTCTTAAATCTTGTCCAGATTATGTGATCTAACTTGAAGCTTGCAATTGGAGCACATCCCTTTAATATTTCCTTTTCTTTCTATTCTTCATTTCCTTACTCCCCATTTCAGGTTAGGCTTTAGATCCTCTTTACCAACTTCTTCATGATTTTGAATAACCTCAAAGTGGTTTATGGATGTAGAGGCCCCGTTTTTGTTTTAGGTGTTTGCATCTGGTGTCGATGTTAATTTATTTCCTTCTTTTCTTTGCATCTCCCATTGTTACCCTTAATCTATTGTAGTTTTTGGCCCTTTTCTTGGAACATTATCTAGCAAAGTGGTCATATTCGTGACATAAACAACATTTAGCAAAGTGATGGTATTCATGACATAAACAACATTTGAATGATATTTGATCGTAATCTAGGGTTTGACGATGTACCCACTCCCCTGTTGTGAGATTAATCACATAAGGAAGCCCCTTTTCTAGATGTTTCCTAAATCGACATCCACCCATTTTTGGTGTATGTAAACTGTGAGTGAGAGACAAACTCCACTTTTGATTGCCCCTTTTCTAGATATTTTCTAGATGAACATCCATGCATGTTTTGGTGCATGTAAACTGGGAGCCATCTACCAAATTTACTTTTGATTTCCCTTAGCAATCATCGCTCCAGTATGATGGAAATAGTCTGGTGAGTTTAACCCAAATTAGGTTCGTAATCAACACCAGTTTTTCAGCATAGAAATCACTAGCAGTGGAGCGCGTTCCAGTGTAAATGTAAAAAAATTCAAAACTTATTCACCAATAAAATATTAATAAATATTTTGTTTTTATTAGAAGGTAAAGTATTTTCTTTTTATAACAACTCCCCCATTTTCCACTCTGCACTGGTTTACAACATTGGATTGAATGTTAGAATATTAAAATGTCTTTGGTAGTTGGATCCCACAACATAATTGTCAACCAACTTCATTTCCGTTACCCTCTTGCCACTCGTTATGCAACCGTTCAGGAACGGTTGGATTTTGGTTTGAGTCTCTCAAATGTGGCGGTTGCTGCTCTCTACAATTGTATTCAAAGTCTAAGCAGAGCTGTTTTTCAAAACTACGATGGGTGATTATAAGCTGTGTGTGTTTAGTGAATTTGACTTCTTCAACAATTGTGCCCAACGTTGGATTTATAAGAGTAGTCTTATCGGCATTTAAACAGGGATATGGGAAGGCTGTAGTTAATGAAGCAATTAGGCGTTTTATCAGCAAGTAAAGAGTACAATGAATAGTACTTTTTTTTTATAGATTTCTGTCAGTGAAATTTTTCCATGCACTAGTTCCCAGGTTAACTTTGGGAAAACCATATTTATTTCAAATTTTACCCCACATGTTATCCAAATTAAGGGGTTGTGGGAGATTGCCAATTAGCCTTTCTTAACCTTCTTTAACTGTATACCTATTTTCTTAAATCCTATCCAGATTATGTATCTCACTTGAAGCTTGCAATTGGAGCATATCCCTTTAATATTTCCTTTTCTTAATATTCTTCATTTCTTTACTCCCCATTTTGGGTTAAGCTTTGGATCCTCTTGACCAAATTCTTCATGATTTTGAATAACCTCAAAGTGGTTTACAGATGTGGAGGCCCCATTTTTGTTTTGGGTGTTTGCATATGGTGCCAATGCCAATTTATTTCCTTCTTTTCTTTGTATATGCCATTGTTATCCTTGATCTGTTGTAGTTTTTGGCCCTTTTCTTCTGGGAGTCTTGGAACATTCTCTAGCAAAGCGGTCATATTCATGACATAAACAACATTTAGCAAAGTGATGGTATTCATGACATAAAAAACATTTGAATTATATTTGCTCTTAATCTAGGGTTTGGCGATGTATCCACTCCCCTGTTGTGATATTAATCATAGAAGGAAGCCCCTTTTCTAGATCTTTTCTAAATCGACATCCACGCATATTTTGGTGCATGTAAACTGCAAGTCAGCTACCAACTGAGCTTTTGATTACCCCTTTTCCAGATCTTTTCTAGATCAACATCCACGCATATTTTGTTGCATGTAAACTGGGAGCCAACTACCAACTCTACTATTGATTTCCCTTAGCAAGTAGCGCTCCAGTAAGATAGTAACAGTCTGGTGAGTTTAACCCAAATTAGGATTTGAGAAATTTAACCCAAATTAGGCTCGTAATCAGTACCAGTTTTTTCAGCAAAGAAATCACTAGCAGTGGAGTGCGTTCCAATGTAAATGTACAAAATTCAAAACTTATTCACCAATAAAGTATTAATTTTTTTTTTTTAATTAGATGGTAAGGTGTTTTTTTTTATAAAAACTCCCCAAATTTCCACTCTGCACTGGTCTACAACATTGGATTGAATGTTAGAAGATTAAAATGTCTTTGGTAGTTGGATCCCACAACATAATTGTCAACCAACTTCATTGCCATTACCTTGTTGCCACTAGTTATGCAACCGTTCACGAACAATTGGATTTTGGTTTGAGTCTCTAAATGTGATGGTTGCTACTCTCTGCAACTGTATTCAAAGTCTAAGTAGAGCTATTTTTGAAAACTGCGATGGGTGATTATAAGCTGTGTGTTTAGTGAATCTCACTTCTTCAGCAATTTTGCCTAATGTTGAATTTATCAGAGTGGTCTTATCAGCATTTAAATAGGGCTATGGGAAGACTATAATTAATGAAGCAATTAGACGTTTTATCATAAAGTAAAGAGTACAAGGAGGCATATAAAGACTTTCACAATGATTTTGAGCATCGTTCATTCGATATTTATGTGGAAATGTAGAAGATATATTTTGAAGCTATGAAAGAGTTTTTAACACGGAAGCTGGAGACGCTGATTCTAAAGGATATTCTTGCAAAATTAAAGGATGCATTTAGTTTTGTAAAATTGGGTGAAAGGGGTAAGAAGGGAATCATATGTATTTATGACCCTATTTCCATGTCACTAATTTGAAATCTTCCTGTGCTGGTATGACAATTGAAATCTTTCACGTAGCTTACAACTTGGTGACATTGCCATGCTTTTAAATTTGCTACTTTTATATCTGAATTGGCTGAGACTAAATCCGTTGCTTCATAAGACAGTCCAACACATCCATACTAAAGCTTTCTAGAATGATCTTTGCTCTTCATTTCCACAAGCTCCATTGTCTCCAAGCAAGAAGGTATATCATTTGTATCTGGTACAATCATTCTTATGCCTGTTAGCAGCCAGGGCACCGGATTAACACCATTCACAAGCATAAACCTACAAAGATTCTGCAATATGTATTAATTTCTTCCAAAGACAAATAATATTCTTCTTTTTCTATTAAACTTTGGTATCTTCCTCGCTGTGGTTGAAGGTGACATGTCACTTGGTCATGGAAGAAACCCAATGGTTTCTAACACTTTTTTTTTATATCATATCATTTATTTTATTTTATA